>CANXYI011434805.1:0-12847 GCA_948208565.1 Hura crepitans | reverse complement strand
TGCTTAGTATGGCATGAAATAGATACCATGTGAGACACTTGTAAAGGATGGAAAAAGGGTTGAAAAGTAAACTTAAAATTGGCTTAAAATGGCATGAAAAATGGCTTTGAAAATGGACTAGTTTTAGCTATGAAAATATACCTTAAAAGGACTTAATATGTAATATTTATGTAAATTGGCATGTAACCCATTTGTACAACAAATGGATATCTTTATTTGAGGTTGGATTTAGGCCTATGGAATTGCATGATCATTGGTGTAGTTGGCATTGAAAGGGGACTTAAAATGAACTTAAAATGGCCATCGCAATTAAGAAAAATGACTTATAGCTGTCCTGTAAAAGCATGACTTTAGGACTATAATTAAATTAATTGTTTAACATGTGAATAAATGAGCCAAAATAATAGGCTAGATTTGATTTAATATACTTTAATATATGCCTTCAGAAATGAGTTAAAATGTGATAGAAAATTTTACTCGTAATTGCTCGACAAGGCTAGAAATGACATGTAACTGTTTAGGTCAAAAATCAATTATTTGATAAATATTTTATCTCCCTGTTTTTCAATTTATAATATTATAAAAAGATGATCAGTAAAGAAAAAAACTTAAAATAAAGTTAGATGGCCCAGTACTTAGACACCTACTAGATGGGTTGAATAGTCAACTTAGGGATTAGCAGCTACTAGACTATCTAGTTATCAGACTGGGCTAATACAATGGCCGAAGTTCATAATTGAGCCACTACACTGGTCTGTAGGACATACACTTTTTTTTCTTTGATTGGATATCAGACTATGCTGGTGCAGAGATGAAGGTCCTTAAAAGGGCCACTATATTAATGTGTTGAGTAGACCCAAAGGAACTATTTGACATGATCAGTTCCCTCAGGAGGTCTATGGACTAATCCCTATACATATTTACTTAGTATATGTACCCCTCAAGAGGTTCCTATGAACTCATCCCTATAGGTTGTGTCAGGCCGATGCAGCGATCAGGGTCTAAAATGTGGGCCATTGCACATTTTTTAGGTCCCTCTTAGTTTAGTGTCTATAAGTGTTATCTACCTAGTCGAGCCTATGAAAAGGACTTAAAATAGAGGAAAATGTTAATTCAAATTAATTTATGGTATTTTCTAATAGTGGATTTTAATAAATACACTATAGTGGCACTTTGGTAATTTTGAAGAAATATAACATTTCATCTATGTGACATCAATCATCTGGCATGTTGCTCACACACTACACCTAAACTTTTATTTATATTTGCATGCATATTTTAAATGGTTTAGATTTACTTAGTGAGTTTTATACTTAGTGTACCTATGTTATGGTGCACAGGTAACAAGGATAAGTAAGCCAGCCTCAGTGATAATGCAATGTAGCTATATAAGAGTCAATGGGTAAAGGAAGTTATTTCTCTTTTTAGTAGTGGCTCTCATGTAATATCTTATAAGTTTGGGTTAGCATGCTTAAAAGCTAATATGTCTGTATTTATAATCTAAATGTGATATATATAAGCATATGTGGTGTTTGTTTGTTTTGTGCATGGTTTGATAACTATAGGCCTATGGCCCTGTGTGTGTAATGCTGATATGTGTTTGCTATTTGCTAATGATTGACTAGAGGACCAAAAGGGTCCAAATGGTGGTTATGGATTAATTGTTTATAAAAGTGTTTTTAATAAGTCGAAAAAAATTTTGGTATATCACCTGGGTAACCTATATGCTACCTAATTTTTTGTGACCTATAAAGTGTCTATATATGACTTGTCATAGCATGTTAGACCATGTATAAATGTGATTAAGGATTAAATTGGACATCTAAGCAATATCTAATAGAGTTTTAGAATAGTTTATAAGTGTTAAAGAGTTTTCTCTTGGAGCAATCATAGGATGGTTGACCTGTCAAGAAGTGCATCACGTGTCGGGTTTCTTTAGGAGTCTGGTAGGGGGTTGTCACAATGAGCATGCATTATTTGCCATAAAATCACCCTCATATATGCTCATCCATCACCTAGTGTAGGTATAACATGTGAAACTTTGCTCATCCATGCACAGCATACACATCCATGATGTAGTCACTCATGCATCGTGACCTTGCACACGTCATATAAGCCCTTATACACATGCCATGCTATTTGCATAAGTTGTACATGCACTAACATGCATCTTACATCACGAACCATCTTATATTCATGCATAACACTATCTCATAACTTTACAAATACTATTTAGGTTTAGTTAAGCAATATTTATACATACATGTATTAGCCATCCACCTTGTACCACATTAACAAGAATAATGTGTAAACCTCGCTCACATACCCATGCATTCACATTTGGCATACCATACATAAACACATATCATCTATAATGTATACTTTATTCACCTTCTACCATCTTACCTAGTATATGTGTAACATGCATCCATCACATATCCACATTATATCTAGGCATGTCATGTACATATCACATGCATTTGAATCATAAAAGTTAAATCCCATGTATACCTTTGGCATCATATAGATTTCATTCACCTTGTACCATTTTACCTAGTATAGGTGTGACACATATCCATCACATGTCCACATGCGTTTACAATCATATTATGTCTAGGCACATATTTTACATATCATGTGTATCACTAATATTCAATCTCATAATCATCCATGGAAGTTAAGAATAACATAGCATTATAAATGCTTGAAATATGCATCACATCATATTAACCATGTATCATGCTAACTACAAAGACCATACTTTACTCAGGCTCTTCAAAGGAAAATACTCAAGCCATTTCTTCTTTCAACACTCTTCACCACAAAAATGGCAACTAGGCTTAAAACCAAAGGTGAAAGTCAATTTATAACTAAAGGCATGATGAACAAAGCAATAACAACATTACAACAAAGAATGATAGAACTCATAGAAGAAAAGATGCAAGAGAGGTTTAAAGTCTAACAACAAGGCACTCTAAAAAACCCAACAAGCACAAATTTGACCATAGGGGTAAGTAATAACCAAGCAACCAGGCCAAGAAAGATTTCTCATAGCTTCATCCATCTGAATAGACCCATGTCCATAATGTTTAATGAATTAAAAGAACCTTCTTCAACCCTTAATACCCTAATACCATTCCTTACCACTTTTACCTAACCATCACCATGACCTATACTATGCTTATCACCAAAAGACTAGCCACCTGACTGACAAATGAAAAGCCCTCTATCATGCCATCCAAGACCTTATAGATTATGGTACGATACCTTATCCTAAAGATCACCTATTGCTAGACCTCACTGTCATCCCTTAAATCTCTAAAAGTGAGGTTTTCTCCTCTTGACACTTAGTCTATGAACCCATGAGCTAAGTGTTAACCAACTGCAGAATCATGCCAATCAAGGATATGGAAGGATCTAATCTTGGTTTTCTTTTGTAATTATTTCTTTCCTTTATGTATGAACAATTAAGGTTTAATAAAGCATTGTTTCGGCTTTTCATGAGCATATTTGTTCACCTCATTAATTGTATAGCATGGTACTCTTGAATATGAGTTGAGAGATTTAAAAAAAGAAAAAAATGAACAAACATGATCAACTTAATAGTTGATGATTTTTCTAAGAATGGCTTGCCACAACTGCACATAATTTTAAAGCTCATGACTTGATCTTTCCTAGTAAGGTATGGGAAATATCCCTGAATGTAAGATGAGAGAAAATAATATGGTGGGGGCAACTAATCTAAATGAATTCTTTCCTTCAATCTTAAAAGAGGTCCAAGCTCAACAAGCTCTAAGAGTTAAAGCATTAAATTCATTCCATCCAATCATTTAACGCATTAAATTTATTCCATCCAATCATTTTCTTTAAAACATATGAACCATTCTAAACAATAAACATTTCATCGTTCTTACTCTCCTAAAATCCAAAGGTCTAAAGCTCTAAAATGCTAAAGCCTACAAAAATATAAAGATTTACCTTAAGCTTCAATTAATTGAGCATTCTCTTTTCAACTATGGTTGCCCTCATTCAGAAAAAAAAAGAATGAGAGTTTTCTAATTATTGCTACGCCGATCAATCAAGAGCATGAGCCTAGGCAAAAGTTTGGGAAATTGAGAGAAAATATTTAGTCAAAAAATCTTCAAACTAGCTAATAATAGGGATATCATCAATGCATTACTTAAAAAGACAAAAAGATGACATTCAATGAATATTCAAAGTAAAAGAATTCAAAACACTAGCAGGGGTATGAAGTTAGCACCCATGGAAAGCTACTTATTGATTTGGATGATTCTATCAACCTCTCATGCAAGAGCTTTAAAACATATCTAGTTATTTTAGAGGTACAAGTTTAGATTCAATTGATCAAACACCACACAATCAAATCTCAAGCATTAACCAAATAGGTTGAATTAAAAAAATGAAAAAAAAAGCTTGCTAGGTTGAAAACTCACATAGGGTAGCCTATGGAAAAATTAAAGCACACCTCGCTAGATCCAAAATTTGCAAAGGGCAGTTTAGGAAAAATTTTGAGGTCGAGAGAAAATATTTAGTTGGAAAATCTTTGGAGCAGCTAATAGCAAAGGTATCATAATGAGTAGTCATATACATTTGCATCATAATCATTTGTTTTGTAGCCACACATGTTTAAAAGCTCTATATGGTAGATTGACATTTCACCTAACCCTTAGTCTCACAATCTTTATGGCATATTCCATTCCACTTCTTTTCTCAACACCTCAACTCAACCTACTTCCCTAGCCTTTTTATCATCCTAAGTTTACATGTCTCTCTATGAGACATCTCAAAATCACACTTTCACTCTTCTCAAAACTAGAGCTCTTCCTATGACAAGCCTAAGAAGCGAATGATCCTAATAACAAAACATGTTCTAACTCATGTATTTAGAAATATTATCACACATACATCCCAAACAACAAGTCTACTCACTCACACTCATTCATACATCCATTTAAAAAAACAAGTACCCATTCTGCCTATTCATACTTTTGCCTTCATTTTTGCATCCATCATAAAAGAACATTCATTCATCATAAGAAAGAATGCATTTATCGATTAAACATACATCTGCCTTCACCATTCATTCAACATAAGAAAAGATGCATTCATTGTTTATCATCCACCTATATTCATCACTCATCAATCTTAAAAGATGATTCATTCATTCAAAAGCCATATTCATCATACAACTATCTTACATGCATTCACCATTTGTTCAAATTCCTTATTCATTAAGAAGAAAATAAGCAAAAATGCATACATCACTACATTTACTAGAAATGCATTATTCATTCACATAGCTTGCCATATTCCTTCATCTCAAAAAGATTAGGAATTAACACACGTATAATTCATTCATTCACTTAACCACCACATTCATTCATTAGAAATCATCTCACCCAAACACTTTCATGTTTTAACACTCATTCATCTAAGATAGGATAAAGTGTATTCATTTTATGACACCCTTATCAAATTCCGAAAGAATTTCAATAACAGGCGAACTTCTCATTAGGTCACCCGTTGTTAAATTACCTCGGAATGTATTCATTTAACTTTTATTGAAAATTTAATTATCAATTGTAATTAACTTTTTTGTTTTTGTGCAAATCATCATTGAGTTATATTACAAAACCACCACAGCTTCTAAGCATGCCAAACACATAACCTATAGCTATTACATGAGTGCCACTACACGTAACAAAATTACTTGAAATTACAACCCTTGTTGATTCTATAGCTACACTACATACATCTCGAGGCTTCCTAACTATCCCTATTTACCTGTGCACCAAAACACTGGTACGTTGAGTATGAAACTCATTGGTGAATTTAATTGATTAAAGGCATTTCTTCTGTATTATATGCAAATAGTTTAACATATCAACACTATATGATTCATACATGCTAAGGCAACTAAAAGTTTGTGTTCCCCTAAATTTAAATTTATACCATCTAAATTCCTTAATAAAATGATTCATTACAAGTTATGGCACCAATTTCATTGAATAGTTCATATGATCACTCAATCCTTACCTTAATGCTAAGTGGGCATAACCTTAAATAAAATTATACATGCTATATACTTTTTCTCATAATGTGTATCCCAAACAATTTTCGGTATGGCAACGTATTGATCTCAATAAATTAATTCCTTTAGCTCACTCACATTTCCATTTAATTTAATTGGGGACACCATGTTCATTCAAGTTTAACTACAATTTTCCATAGTTTAAAGAAACCATTCAAGTTGGCGTGCAACTTTCAATTATTTAATTTAAACAATTCATTCAACCAATTAATCAATTTAAAATAACAATATTTATGTTTAGAAATAGACCTAACTAGGTAGATGACATTTTAATATATTTGACCTAGAGGGAATGAAAATAATGCAGTGATCCACATTCTAGACCCCGACCGCTACACTAGCTTAATCAAATGGATGTCATAGCCAAGTCAGACTGTTTGACTAGTGCAGTGGCCCTACAGGACCTATGCCGCTGTACTGGCAAAGATCAAGTGAATGTCTATAGCCAAGTCTAACTATCTGACTAGTGTAGTGGTCCCATGGGACCTACCCCGTTACACCGGCAAGGATCAAGTGAATGTCCACAGCCAAGTCTAACTTTTTGACTAGTGTAGTGGTCCTGCAGGACCTATGTCGTTACACTAGCAAAGATCAAGTGAATGTCCACAACCAAGTCTCACTATTTGACTAGTGTAGTGGTCCTACAGGACCTATGCCATTGTACTAGCAAAGATCAAGTGAATGTCCACAGCTAAGTCTGACTGTCCAACTAGTGTAGTAGTCCTACGGGACCTATGTAGCGGCTCCAGCAAAAATTTAATAGCTGGTATCAAGTGTTGAGGAAAGAAAGTTGTCTATCCAATAGACTAGTATAGTAACCCCAATGGGGACCTAGGCCGTTGTATTGGCCCTATCTAAAAAATAGATAGTGTAGCAGTTGCTAAAATCCCTAAGTTGACTGGTTAATCCATCTAGTGGGTGTCTAACTAATAGGCCATTAACTCAATTTATATTTATTCCTTCACAAATTATCTTCTTATAATATTTAGAAATGAAAAATAGTTAGTTATTAATTTTATTTTATAGTTCAATTTTTAACTCGGTCGAGTATAGCCATAATAAGGCTGTACCGCTTAAATTTCTAACATTTATTTTTAGTTCCATAGATGCCAATATTTAAGATATATTATCTTCATTTTACTGTATAATTTTCTCTCATGTAATTATCATTTACTATCCAATAATATTTTTGGTTCAAGTAATGATTAATTTTGGATAGTTATAGGTTATTTCTCTTTTTTTTACTACCATCTTTAGGCCAATTTATATCTTCTATATACGTTTAAGTTTCACCAATAATTTCCCTAAATTTATAGGCCTAAAGCCAAACATTCATTAGGCCATTAATCTAGATAAATAATAGACTTTCAAACCATTCCAAAAAATCATAAAAGCATAGCCCTTTTTAAGCATGATTATAGGCCAGTTTAAGTCCACATTTTTGGACTCAAGTTTAAATCTCCTTTGACATCACTTTCATTTTTTTTTTCAATTCTATGTTCAATTATGCTACTTAAATAGGCCACCCTAGGCACTCTTGCCACTCTATTTTAAGTCTTAAAATAACCCTTTTTTGGCATAAGCTTAAATCATATTTCATAGAATTTCCAAATTCATTTCAATTTAAGTTGTCTTAAGGGGAGCCAATTTGTTCCAAGTTCTTCCTTCAAGCTTTAATTAAACCATTCAAATAAAAATCTTAAGTTAATTTTGTCCTATTTGAACCTATACCTTGAATTAAATTACATCAGGCAATTTAGGCTAAAATATTTTCATTTTGTTATATTTTATCAGACATATACATTAGCACCCATATTATAATTTTCCCTACTTGATATATCATGTCATTTTACCTTCATGCCTAAATCACATCACCACCTTAAAGAAACATGGTTTCCATTACTTTAATCACATTATTCTCATAAGTGGATTGCTTACAATCTTCTCAATAGGTAATTAAATTCTTTTAATGGCATATTTCTTGTGCATTAATGTTAATCTATACCAAGAATATTTTAGTTAAGCTTACATGCTAATTTCTTGGCTCTTTGCAACTATATATTCATTTACAAGTTATCACACTTATTTGTTATAATTGTTCAAGCTGGCAAGGATCATAACAATTATTTACAACCTATACTCTACACCTATTACAAATTACCCTTGTATGGTTTGGCTACCCCTAATGCATACTCATATATACCATTTTTATTTAATCCAACATCTATGAATGTATCCCTATATCCTATTTCCTTGGTACCACAATCTACCCCAACCATGTTTTAAATCTCTTTTTTACACCACTCGATCACATGTAGCCAATAAATATACCCACATTTCCATATCATGCTGCCCTTTCACTACATCATGCCCTCAATATGCATGCCCTAGCACTAACTAAACCACTACATAAAATCACCTTAAACTACTCTATTCATGCCATAATTCAAATGCAAAGGACACACACACACTCACACTTAGTATGACAGAGATTAGACCAATCCCATAATCACATAAGCTTTAACAAAGGCAACCACCAATTTGGCCACCCCGTTCACGTTACCAAGCCACCAAAATCTAAAATAAAAATTTAATTACTCCAATCATAGCCTAGAGGTACATAGCATCAAGCCAAGAAAATCACTTAAGAAGAGAAGAAAAAAAGTAAAAAGAAAGCATGGCATGCCATTAATCCATTAAATCCATTGATTTATTGAAGATAAAACTAGCTGCTTTCTTCTTTTTCACCTAAAATTCTAGTTATTGTCCCTCACAAGCTCCCTCCCCAAAGCACTAAAATCACTCACATACATACTAGTAATTAGAAGTTTTGGTTACCTAACATACTTAGGAGAATAACTCCTTTAAAAATGAAATGAAAAATAAGGGTTGAACTTACTATAAATTTTGGACACCATGCTATCCATAACTCTTGGTAATTCCTTTAGTGCTTTATGTGGTCTTTAGTGGCTTGTTTATTTCTCCTTCTACCATGCTAGTCTTCCTTTTTTCCCGTTGATTTCCATTAGAAATATAGCTCAATTGAGAGCTAGAATAATAAAAGAAAATAAAAGGGTAAAAGGGGACTAATGTGGACAGCTTCCCCACGATAAAAAACAGAAAAGAAAATAAAAAGGGAGGGAAAATTAGTGGAACATATAGACATCAAAGGGCCAGCTATGTGTGCCTACTAGTGGATGGGTTTCAGGATGCCTCGGGTTGCGACATATAGCCCTCGAGTGTCTCAAAACTTAATTTTTTAAACATAAGGGCTGCCAACTTCAAAAATTTTTAAAAAATCACATGGTCATTAGAAAAATGTACCATTTATTCCTAAAATAATCATTTGACCCCAATTTCATGCCTACAAAATTTCGTGGCAAAATTCCACCGGGAAGTAGGCAAATTGAAAATATGGTGTTTTGTAACAACTCGACTTGCGACAAAACTTCATGAATTTTTATACTATCATTCGGATCTCTAAAAATTATTCCACTTGTTTTTAAAGTCCTTATTTACCTTTAATTAGAGGCACATCAAATTTCATAGCCTAACTCCTTCGGGAACTATGCTAGCATGATTTTAAAGAAATCATGCTTTTGTTGAAATCCCGAAAAATTCCAAACAACCTCTAAAAATTACACCCTTTGTTTTAAAAATCCTTGATTACTCCCATTTAATGCGTCATAAAATTTCATGGCAAAATTCCACCGATTGGTCAGTTAACCACTATCTTAATTTTATGTTCAAAACCTTGATTTTAAGAAAATTTTGTAAACGACTTTGGAATGCAAAAATTCTTTCAACAATAGACTTGTTACAATTTTTAACTATTAGGGTGTGATATTTTCATGTTCACCCGAACTCATCTTGGGTCATTCCTAGCCTAACTTCATCTAAGTCCATGGTTAGCTAGCTTACGACTAAAAATAATTTATTAGTTCTGCTAAATTTTTATTTGAGGCCATTTTCACCCTTTTCTAAAGCCCTAAAGTTTATTGGGTAATGTGACATGCCTTGTGGTTCGTGCAAGTGACTTGGCACACTAGGTAGGTCTTGGGGCACAGTTCCTGAAGCCTCAATGCATAGGTGTTACACATTTATTCAAGAGAATATTAGGTCACCAATCACAAGACACATTCATATATTCGCACATGTATCAACTCATTCACACACTTATATTAATTAAACATCAATGTATCAAATATGTAATCACATGCTTTAGGCATATAACATATATATACTTTCATTAAGTTTACACATAATAGTGCAAACGTGCTTGTATCATCTGCCATAAGCATCTTATCTAGACATCAGTCATATAGCTCATATTACTAAAGAACACAAAAAAAAAAGTAACATGCATGTGCACATCATTCAAGATAAAGTCATATTCATTTGCATATCATAGAAAAGTCTCATTCATCTAATGCACAAACTTACACATGCAAGGCATTACATTTATATCAGTCCATATCAAATCATACGTGGACGCATCTCTTAGTTACATAGGTCATGCACACTCACTTGAATTAGCCACATGACTAAATACATTTAACCCTCTAACACATGCATCAATCATACAATTACATCACACATAACACATTTACACATGATGTCATATACATACTTGCACGATAGTAATATCTTTAACACTAAATATGGTTTGAACCATTGCTTTAGACTTGTCACCAAATTTGGTTCAATCAACAAAATCAGCCCATCTTTAGACCTATCACCAGATTTAGTCTGATCCATAACATTATAGTATTTTTAGACATACCACCATATTTGGTTCGGTCTACACAATCAGACTATTTTTCATACTCATCACCAAATTTGGTTTAGTCCACACTATCAGACTATTCTTTAGGCTTATCACTAGATTTGGTTTAGTCCACACTATTAGACTATTCCCCTAAAAAACCCTATGGATGATACATGCACTCCTAGGTCACTAGTACTGTGATCCCTCTACTAGATTCTTAAAGAAACCTAATAAGTGGCACACTTCCTGCTAGGTAACCTATCCTAAAACTTCTCTTATGGTCATTCATTTAACTTTTACTGATTTCACTCTAGATCATTCTATCTGACTTTAAAACCACTTGCATCAATTCCTATGGTCCATTTAAGTTAGGATTAATATGATCCAGTCATTACAGAGGAAATTTGTTAACGCTCAGATACCACCTAAAAATTCGATAGCATAACAGCTGCCCGAGTCATAACCCAAATTTTTAAACAAGCCTATTTAACACTTTAATAAACAAATCACAACTCCTAAACCTATCTGGTCCCTCATATTCAGCCTAACATCAACTTAAGCATACATTAAACTCAAGCCTTAGGCCATAAATAAACATGTATAAATATAGTGCCTTAGGCTCACATTAGTATCACATATCACATATGATCATACATTGACCAAAGAACATATATAGATACTTTATTTACATCAGTAGTTATAATTACTTAATTTACATTACATGTCCATAGCTTATACATAAGTTCTACTCAACTCTCACCTAAGTGCATGGATATCATAACTGTGTAATAATTACATCCAAGTTCTTCACTTGTAACCTCTAAATTGCTATCATCATGCTTTACAAGGTAGGTCTCGCTGTTGTGTACCCACGCACCAAAACCAGTATGTTGAGTATATGAGATACTCAGTGGTGAACTTAAAAGCAATTTAATCATGGTATAATATCATTAATTTACTTAGGCAATTTAATAATGATTTTACTTAATTATATAACTTAATTATTTATTGGGGTGTTAAATTACTAAAATACCCTTAGGGTATTTTTAAAGTCTAAAAATAGTATTTTTGACTCAAATAAATCATTTAAAACAAGTATTATTATTTTTAATAAGCCTACTTTACAAACATTACTTTATTCACTTATGTGTAGAAAATTTACTAAAATACCCTTTGACTATATTTTTACTACTTTCTAAGAAAAAAGTCCTTCAAATATGCTTAAACTTCATTCTTAATGATTATTCTACTTATTACTTAATTTATTTCACTATAATTAATTTGGCACATCTGTGCAAAATGTCCAAAATACCCTTTAATTAGTCTGCCTCTCATCAGTAACTTAGAAATACTATTCCATTATACTTAATTCTTATGTTTATAATCAGTCTAATTATTTGTTTAATTTAATTCTCTAGCCCAACTAAGAAGATGACACTTTAAGACGCTGGATCTAAAGGGATAATAAACTAGTGCAGTAGTTCCCATTCTAGACCTATGCTGCTGCACTAGCCTATGTGGCATAATGGAGATCAGTCATAGCCTCCCCAAACACAATAAAAGTAATTATGTGGCATAATGGACATCAACCTATAGGCTTCCCCAAGCATAAATAAGAGTAACTATGTGACATAATAGAGATAAGCTGTAGGCCGCCCCAGCCATAAATCATCATTAATAACTAGATGACATAATGGAGATCAGTCTGTAGACATCTCCAACCCCTAATAAATGCCATCAAGAAATGGTTGACATAATAGAGATCAGTCTATAAACCTATCTAGACACTAATGAACTAGCAACTGCAAAACCTTAAGTTAACTGTCTAACCCATCCAGTAGGTGTCTAACTAATGGGCGAACTAGCTTAATTTAAATTCCTTTATTAACCAAAAATATTCTTATAATATTTAATTTTCAAAAACAAATAGATAAAAATTTTATCTCACACTTTAAATTTTTATTCAG
>CANXYI011434684.1:0-15625 GCA_948208565.1 Hura crepitans | reverse complement strand
ATTTGACTTAACTGGGCAATTAATGATATAATGAGACTTGTATGTATAATTGAGTATGTATGACATGAATGGATGACTACTATATAAAATGTGATGGTTTAATATGGATTATGAATGAATAATGCATTCTTATAGTAATATTAATCAATGAACGCATTATGTGATCATAAAACCATATAAAGTCATTTTGTGATATTAATGTCATATGATTGTGTGTACTTGGTTAAAAGTATGCGGATGCAATATTGAGCATCTAAACATGAGACATAGTTGTATATGCATATGCATGTGTGTTTTAAAGGTCTCGGGTAAGTGGAGGCCAAACTCATGTGTGTAAGCTTTATATGCATAATTGCAATTTATATGCGTAAATGACAAGGATATCATTTTTTATGCCATAATGTCATTTTGAATGTACATTAATGATGACTAAAATGTTTGTGCAAGCTTAGTGATGGCTAAATGCTAATTTGCATGTCAAATGGTTTATTGATGTATATATGGGCAAAAAATTCATGTTAATTGTTAAAATAACGATATTGTGTGAAAAATGGCAAAATAGTGCAATATGTGTTTGTCATGCATAGCTTTGATGCATTAGACACTTTAAGACATGTTAATGATGAAAGAAATGATAACATGCATGTTTATGAGTCTACTTGAGTTATTCTAGCTTTTACACCTAGGCGATGTGGCTAATCCATGTTTTGAGCTCGTATGAACCTATGTTTGGTAATGTTATGTTTTGTTAAAACATGTTGCTTAGCTTGATATTTAGGCCTTGTTGAGATACAAAATGGCCATTAGGATGTGTGTATGCTTGAAATGATAATAATTATGTTATGCACAAAAAATGGCTTAAAATAAAATAATCGACCAGTTTAATGATGCCTATATAGTTAAACAACCTAGTATAGATAACTTGACTAGTCAACTAGGGTTAGTAGCTGTAATGCTTACCTTCAGGTAGTAAGCCTTCAGGTCGTAATGCATATTTGTGTCGACGGGCATAGGCTTTCAAGTCATTGTATAGCACTAGATATGTACGAGCCTTTAGGTTGATGCATTTTGTATCCACGGAAACTAGTGCCTTCAGGGATATTGTTTACCACCTTTAGGTAGCTTGTTATTCACTATCTGGCCTTGGATAGTTGTCTCTTTAGTATGGGCATAAATTAAATAAATAATTATAATAACAAGGTTAATTATGGTTAAAGCATGATTAAGCATAAAATAATGTTAAGTGCATTTTAAATGATGTATTATACATGATATTTATGTTTTTGGAATAATGTCAGATTAAACCTATTTAATTAATATATATGCTAAAATGTTGAGTTTTATACTTGTAATGTTGATGGCTTAATGCATATAGGGTCTTGAGACCCAAATATATGAAAACGACACGTTTGTATGATAATGTATCATAATACATATCTTATGCTCATTACCATGTGATATGAAGTATGTGTATGTTTGTGACTAATATATTAATATTTTATGTGTATAATTGATTTTATTTATGATGAAAGTGATTAAGTGGTGAGTATGGATATCATGTAGTTTTTGGGTTACTAAAGGCAATTAAGTGTTTATATTGCATAATTATGTTGTTATCATAATGTGTGCATGTGTATGGTTTAATATATCTCACTTGACACATATTACATAAATGTATGCTTAAAATTGCTACATCTATTTAAAGTGATTACGATTAAGCAAAAGCTTAGCGCATTACTTGTTTGTGATGCGTAGGAAACAAAGCAATAGATTAAACCTAAAGCTTCTACACCACAAGAGACTTTTGAAGATAGCCCCTATGTGGGTATTTTTAATCATTTTGTAAAAGTTTAATGATGTGAACGTAACAGTAATAGTGTGCTCTTGTGATTTCAAAGGAATTGGGACTAATCTATAACTTGGGTTTTTTGTAACTAAAGTTTTAATATTGCAAAAGCTTTATTCTTTTCACACATAATTGTGTGATAAATCATAATGTTACATGTGAGAATGATGTCTAAGTTATGCCTGAGGCTCATTGTGTTTGTGTTATGATTTGGAGGGTCAGGATGGCCTATTAGAGTTGGAGATGTGTTTATTAATGTGTTTAGAAATGTTTTTAAGTAGGTAAAAAATTGGGAAAGTGTCCCAGTATAGCTATTATGCTACAAAATTTTCAACACAACGACCTCAATGTTACCTCGATATACGTGCCAAATGATTTTTAATGTTTTTACAACTTTCTAAGTCAAGAAGTACATTATTATTTATTTAGATAAAAGTTTTTAATTGATCAGATTTTGTGAGTATATGGAATCAGATATTAGTATGCGGTAGCGCTCCCTATTGGGGTTTCGTTGTACAGACCGAGCAGAGGGTGCGACACTTAGTGGTATCAAAGCCCCAGTTTTGGCTTTCCTCTATACCTATGGGTTACACAAGAGCACTGTAGTATATTTACATCATAATACTATTACATTTTAGGCTCATAATTTGTTTTTGTTATCTATAGACATGGAGATAAGCCATAGTACCACTCAAAGTGAAGAAGAAGTAGTCAAGGGCCATGCTCCTATGACTATTGCATAAGGAGGGGCACAACTAGAACGTGTGACCTCTGGTGATGTGGGCCATGTTGCACTTAGATAGTAGGTTCAATTGGCTTGCCTAAAGACTATATTATAATCTATCAGGTAGGTGACAGTAGCTGCTATGACTGCTATAGCTATTGCAACTGCAGTTGCTATGGTGCATGTAGCTCTACCTCCAGTACCTTAAAAGCAACAAGGTTTCTTAAAGTCATATATAGAGTGGTTACTGAAGAATGGGGCTAAATTCTTGAAGGGCAAAGAGTTAAATGAGTCAAGCAGAGCTGAGTATTGGTTAGATTAGATGCTCAGGATGATGTAGTAGTTAAAGTATCCTCAGGAGGAGTATACTACATGCATTACTTCTATGTTGTTGAAGGAAGCTTTAAAGTGGTGAGAGGCCACTACAGAGCATAAGGCGACTAAAGATCTATCTTGGGAGTTCTTTTTTAAAAGAATTTGATAAGAAGTATATAACTAATCACTAATTAGGTTAGAAGTATTAGAAGTTTATGGATCTGAGGTAGAAGCATAGGTCCATATCTAAGTATGAGAAGGAGTTTGCTCACTTAAGTTGATATGCTAAGGTAGTGGTGGCTATAGAAGAAGACCACTGCAAGAAGTTTGAGAAGGGGTTGAATTTGGTTGTGATGCAATAGGTTGCTTTGATGCAAAATAGGGACTTTTAAGCATTGATAGTAGCTTGTCATACCATTGAGATGGTGAATCAGTTGAAGCAAAAGAGAGATAGCTATAAGAAGATGTGCGTTGGGCAAGGACATGGTAATTTTGGTTAAGAAATTGATAAGAGATAGAAATGGGGTCAGCCTAGGTATCACTAGGACAAGAATTTAGATTGATCTCATAAATTAAGATAGGGTTCTAAATCATAGACTCAGATCTCAGGTGTTCCTAGATCTATTATTGGCAATGTTCTAATACTTAGTTGTCAGACTTGTCACAAGAAATATCTTAGTGTTTGTTCAAAGACCATGATAAGAGTATGCTGGGGTTATGGCTCTAAAAACCATTTTTAGAGAGATTACCTAGTGAGACCATATGACTCTTCATAGAAGCAGGACAAGAGAGATGCTAGGAGTAGGGCTAGGGCAAGTCTGAAGGACAAGTCAGAGAGTAGAGCTCTAGTCAGGCAGTATGCCATTTGAGCTAGAGAGGAGGCAGATGCTACATATGTTATAGCAGGTATATTCCATATCTTTGATTTAGCTACTTTAGCACTGATAGACCTAAGGTCCACACATTCTTATATCTATACAACACGGGTTATAGATTGGGGTTTAGTGTCAGATGACCTTAGTTTTGATATGATGGTTAGTAATTTAATTGGACATCACATCATTATGAATAAAGTGTTTAGAGGCTATCTTTTGTCAACACAAGGATATGTTTTCTTATCAAATCTCAGTAAATTGTCATTCGATGAGTTTAATCTTATCTTGGGCATCAACTAGTTATCTAAGTATTATGCCATAGTGAACTATAAGAAGAAAAAGATCATGTTATATACTAGTGATGGATCAGAAGTGAGAGTGATTGGTGAAAATCATATTACAAGGCTAATATAGTATCAGTAGTTATGGATAGAAGGATGATACAAAAGGGTTGTCAAATCTATCTTGCATATGTGGTTGACACTGAAAGGGAAGTATTAAAAGCAAGTCAAATTCCTATTATGGCTAAGTTTAGGGATGTTTTTGTAGATGAGTTACCTAGTTTGCCACTATAACGGGAGTTAGGGTTTCGCATTGAGGTGATACCAGGCACAGTGCCAATTTCTAAAGCTCTGTACAGGATAACTTCTATAGAGCTAAAAGAGTTAAAGGTACAGTTGTAAGAGCTTCTTGACAAAGGGTTCATTAGATCGAGTGTTTCACCATGGGGAGCACCGACTTTGTTTGTTAAGAAAAAGGAATGTTCCTTGAGACTTTGTGTAAATTATAAGCAGTTGAACAAAGTTACTATCAAGAACAAGTATCCTTTACCACGGATTAATGATCTTTTCGATTAGGTTAGAGGGGTAGGTGTCTTCTCCAAGATGATATTAGATCTTGGTATTATCATTTGAGGCAGAAAGAGGTAGATAAACATAAGACGGCTTTCAGGACAACATATGGTCACTATGAATTCCTAGTAATGCCTTTCGGGCTAACAAATGCACCACCAGCATTTATGGATCTTATGAATCAGATTTTTAGGTCATTTCTATATCAATTTGTAGTAGTCTTTATAGATGATATCCTTGTGTATTCTAAGAATTGAGAAAAGCATGAAAAGCATCTACGGACAGTTTTATAGAACTTGAGAGATGAGAAGCTTTATGCTAAACTTAATAAGTGTGAGTTTTGGCTAGAGGAAATATCATTTTTAGGCATATAACATTGGCAGAAGGTATAAAAGTTGATCCTAGCATGAATCAGGTAGTTATGGAATAGAAGCCACCAAGGAATATGACTGAGATTAGGAGTTTCTTGGGTTTAGCTAGATATTACAGAATGTTTATCAAGGGATTTTCCTTGATAATAGGCCCTATAACACATCTTCTGAGGAAATATGTGATGTTTAAGTGGGATATGAGATGTCAAGAGAGTTTTGATAAGCTCAAGAGTTTGTTGATAGAGGCTCTAATTTTAGTGTAACTAGTGTTAGGAAAAGAGTTCACCATATATAGTGATCCTTTACTGACTGGGTTGGGATGTGTACACATTCAGGATGGCAAAGTTGTTACCTATGGCTCACGACAATTAAAACCTCATGAGAAAAACCATCCGACACATGATTTCGAGCTCACAACTATTATGTTTGCTTTGAAGATATAGAGGCTTTATCTTTACGTGGAAAAGTGTATGTCTTCACTGATCCACAAAGTATGAAGTATCTGCCAACACAAAAAGAATTAAACTTGAGCCAAAGAAGATGGATGGGATTAATCAAGGACTATGATTACCTTATTGACTACCATCCTAGGAATGCTAATCAAGTTATAGATGCTTGAGGAGGAAGCTTCTATTAGCTTTGAGGGTGATGCATATCCATTTAAAGTTGCAAAAACACGATGGTTTGTTAGCTGTGTTACAAGTCAAGCGAAGCTAGATATAGATAGTGAAAGAATCATAGAAAGAAGATCATAGGCTTTAGAGTATCATGGGTATAATCTATGTAGGGAAGTCTACTGAGTTTGTAATTAAGGAAGATGGTTATTTGTATTATCATAACTGACTTTATGTGCCAGAAAAGAAGGATTTGAGATAGTAGATTTTGTAAGAAGCACATAAAGCACCATATACTATACGTCTTAGCAGTACGAAGATGTACTAGAATTTAAAGATGATATATTGGTGGCTAGGCATGAAGAGAGACATAGCTAGTTATACAGTAAGATGTCTCTCTTGTCAATAAGTAAAGGCCGAGCATCAAGTTCCTTCTAGTTTGGTACATCTTGTAGCAATTCGAGAATGGAAATGGGATTAAGTCACTATGATTTTATGATTAGACTACTAATGACTAGGAACAAGCATGATTCTATTTGGGTAGTGATCGACAAATTGAACAAGTCAGCTCACTTTATTCCAATGAGAAAGGATTATTCCTTAGAAAAGTTGGTTGAATTGTATGTTGATGAGATAGTTAGGCTTTATAGAGTGCCTTCATCTGTCATTTTAGATAGAGATCCCCATTTTACATCGAGATTTTAGAGGAAATTCCATAATACTTTTGGGACTAGACTTAGTTTTAGCACGACTTTTCATTATCAGATAGATGGTTAATTAGAGAGAATTATTTAGATTCTTAAGCATATGCTTCGAGCATGTGCCATAGAGCTTAAGGGCAATTGGGAAGTATTTATCATTAGTGGAATTCACTTACAACAATAGTTACCAAGAAAGCCTTGGTATGTCTCCTTATGAGGCATTATATAGGAGACAATGCAGGACTCCTTTGTGTTGGAATAAGTTAAGTGAGTACAAGTTTATGGGACTAGATTTGGTCAAGGATGTTGAAGAGAAGGTAAAGATCATTAGAGAGTGGTTGAAGGCTACTTTAGATAGACAGAAATCCTATACAGATTTAAAGATAAGAGATATTGAGTATGAGGTTAGCTATAAAGTTTTTTTTCAAAGTATCTCCTTAGAAAAAGGTGTTGAGGTTCAGTAATAAAGGAAAGATGAGTATGAGGTTCATTAGACCATATGAGATCAATGAAGGTATGGGTCCATTGGCTTATAGACTAGCTTTACCTCTAAAGTTACAGCAGATTCATGATGTCTTTCATGTTTTGATGTTGAGAAGATATAGATTAGACCCTTTACATGTATTGATAGTTAAGGAAGTAGAGATATGACAAGATTTGTCATATGAGGAAGACCTTATTGGCATCTTAGCCAGAGAGTTTAAAAATTATCGAACAAGACTGTGCCATTGGTAAAAGCATTGGGGTGACATCATGGCATAAAAGAAGAGACATGGGAAGCATTGGGGTGCAGGAATTGTATCCACATCTCTTTGTATCAAGTATGCTGAGGATGACATATTTTATAAGAGGGGAAGAAATGTAATGACTTGAAAATCTTAACTCTCGAGAATAGTACTTCTAAGGGTGAATAGTGCTTCTCAAAACTCGAGTCGCACTAAATATACCGATGAGTAGTATGAATTATGAGAGAATTTTGGGCAAAGTTTGAAGCTAATCCAAAGTTGTTTGGATGGTTAAAAATGCTAAATAAGATTTTATAGCAGTGTCTTATGAATAGTGCCGCAGGCAAAGCTAAATCATAAATAAAATAAAAAGTTGCTTAAAATAATCTAAAAATGTTATGACCTGATACTCAAATATTTCGTATAGTTCATTGTCATTGGAATTGGAATTTTTTAAGATCAGGAAGTATTTTTAATGAATTTTTTGGACGTAAAATACATTAATTTTTTGGGTTATTGTCATAGTTTTGACTCGAGATTTTGAGAGGACTTAGGGCTTAGATTTATCTAATTTTGAGGAAAAATGAGAAAAAACCAACTTCCCTATTGATTATAATAATTTTTTTAATGAAGGAAAAATTTCTTTCGAGAAAAGTACATAGAGGAAGTTTTCACTCCTCCACTACATACAAAAAAACACCTCCACTCTTTTCCACCCCAAAAAAGCCAACCACCCTCTCCCTCTCCTTTCTCTTACTCTTTTTTCCTCTATAGAGGGACCTACTCTATGAGCTTATGCTCGAAATGATGAGTGCCATGAGATGAGTTCGTGGACATTAAAATCATCGGGAATAATGGAGTATTTTAAGAGAAAATTTGAGAAGAATTTCAAGGTAAATAGCAACTTTCTCTCTCTTTAGTTTTTCTTTTCCATAAATTTTATTTTTCATGGGTTTCTAGGGTGTCATAGAGTGTATATTAAGGCTTGAAATATTTTTTCGACATACGAATTATTTTATATTATTTATTAAAGTTTGTAAACTTTTGAATTTGTAAGTGAGGCACCGACCCGAGCCTCTTGAGGTAAGTAAAAGGCTTAGGCTAGCTTCGGGCATCCCTTATGACTCATTTTGGTAAATGTAATCACTTTAATAAGATTAAAATGTGTAAGAACATATTATGTACATTTTGACATAAATGGGCATTTAATGATATAATGAGAATAATATGCATAATTGAGTATGTATGACATGAATGGATGATGAGTGTATGTAATGTGATTGTTTAATATGGATTATGCATGAATAACACATTCTTATAGTAATATTAATCAATGATTGCATTATGTGATCATAGAACCATATAAAGTCATTTTGTGATATTAATGCCATATGACTATGTGTGAATGGTTGAAAGCATATGGATGCAATATTAAGCATCTAAACAAGAAATATAGTTGTATATGCATATACATGTGTGTTTTAGAGGTCTTGGGCAAGTGGAGGCCAAAACTCGTATGTGTAAGCCTTATATGTATAGTTACAAGTTATATACGCAAATGACTCGAATATCATGTTTTTTACCATAAATGTCATTCTGAATGTACATTTATGAGGACTAAAATATGTGTGCATGCTTAGTGATGGCTAAATCCTAATTTGCAGGTCAAATGGTATACTGACACATATATTGGCATAAAATGCATGTTAATTGCTAAAATAATGATATTATGTGAAAAATGGCAAATAATGCAATATGTGTTTGTCATGCATAGCTTAGATGCATTAGATACTTTAAGACATTTTAATGATGAAAGAAATGATAAAATGTATGTTTATGAGTCTGGTTGAGTTATTCTAGGTTTTACACCTAGGTGATATGCCTAATCGGTGTTTTGATCCTGTATGAAACTATATTTTGCAATGTTATGTTTTAGTTAAAACATGTTGCTTACCATAATGTTTAGGCCTCACTAAGATGTAAAATAGCCATTAGGATGTGTGTATACATAAAGTGACAATAATTATGTTGTGCATAAAAAATGGCTTAAAATAAAATAATCGACTAGTTTAATGATACCTATATAGTTAAAAAACCTAGTATTGATAGGTTAATCGGTCAACTAGGATTAGTAGCTATAATCTTTGCCTCAGAGTAGTAGGCCTTTGAGTCAATGGACACTAGGTTTTCGGGCCACTGTATAGTACTACATATGTTCGAGCCTTCGAGTTGATGCATTTTATATCCATGGATACCAATGCCTTTGGGTACACTGTTTAACATCTTTAAATAGCCCATTATCTACTCTCTAGCCTTGGATAGTTGTCTCTTTATTATGGGCATAAATTAAAAAAATAATTATAATAACAAGGTTAATTATGGTTATAACATAACTAAGCATAAAATAATGTTAAGTGCATTTTAAATGATGCATTCTACATGATATTTATGTTCTTGGCATAATGTTGGGTTAAACCCATTTAATTGATGTATGTGGTATAATGTTAAGTTTTACTCGTAATGTTGAAGGCTTGATGCATATAGGGTCTTGAGAGCCAAAAATGTGAAAATGATGCATTTGTATGATAATGTATCATAATGCATTTCTTATACTTGTTACCATGTGATATAAAGTATATGTATGTTTATGACTAATATATGAATATTTTATGCTTGTAATTGATTTCATTTATGATGAATGTGATTATCTAGTGAGTATGGATATCACATAATTTCGGGTTTCTAAAGGCAATTAAGTGTCTATATTGCATAATTATATTGTTATAATAATGTGTGCATGTGTATTATTTAATATATCTCACTTGACACATATTACATAAATGTAAGCTTAAAATTGCTACATAGTTGAAGTGATTACACCACTAAGTGAAAGCTTAACGTATTGCCTATTTTCGATGCATAGCTAATAAAGCAGTAGAATAGAGCCAAAGCTTCTGCACCACAGGAGACTTTTGAAGATAGCCCTTATGTGGGCATTTTTAAAAATTTTGTAAAAGTGTAATGATGTAAATGTAATAGTAGTAGTGTGCTTTTGTTATTCCGGAGGGATTGGGCCTAATCTGTAGCTTAGGTTATTTTTGTAACTAAAGTTGTAATATTGCAAAAGCTTTATTTTTTTCTCACATAATTGTGTCATTAATCATGACGTTATATGTGAGAATGTTGTCTCAGTTAAGCCTGAGGTTCATTGTGTTTGTGTTGTGATTTAGAGGGTTAAGAGGACCTATTAGAGTCGGAGATATGTTTATTGATGTTTTAGAAGTGTTTTTAAATAGGTAAAAATTAGGGAAAGTGTCTTATTATAGCTATTATGCTACCAAAATTTTAACATGATAACCCTAATGTTACCTTAACATGCATGCCAAATGATTTTCAATGTTTTTACAACTCTTTTAAGTCAAGAATTTGGTTTATTATTTATTTAAATAAAAGTTTTTAATTAATTAGGTTTTATAGGTGTACAAAATAAGATATCGGTATACGGTGGTGCTCCCTATTCGAGTTTGATGTATGAATCAGGTAGAAGATGCGACATTTTTAGTCCCCTAGGTATCAACCAAACATCATCATTCTATCATGCATCAACATAGGCCTTAGACCACAATCAAATAACCATAAACTAGAGCCTCAGGCTCACATATCATGTCATTAATTAAAAACAATCACACATTCAAACAATCTAATAAGAACTTATTACAAAACATTGTTTATGACATGTATATACAAGCTACCTATAAATAGACTACCCATTTCCCCTTAAGTACAATGAGTGCAAAGCTATACAACGTATTCACACAACCTTCTATCAAATATCCTCTAACTTCTAGCTACACACTTTATGAGGATAAACCTTGCTTATCCTTACCTGCACACTAAAATTGGTACACTGAGTATATAATATACTTAGTGGTGAACTCAAGCCTTTAAAACATGTCATACATCTTATTCATGCATATATAAAGTTATTTATGCCTATTCCAGGTTATTAAGTCCATTTATTTTTCTATGCCAAAAGACTAAAATACCCTTCTTATAAGTTCATACTAGATTGCCATTCATTTAATTATTTAAAACAAGCAAATTATGCCATTTAAGCCATTTCTAATAGTCAGAGTCAATTAATTAAGTTTTTAGGTTAACAAAGTGATGTACTTACCAAATTACAACAATACCATTGATTATACATATTGATCAGTCCTTTAGATAACCATGTTAAATAATGCATCTTATTATTTTACAATATCATAGTCAATTTGCATATGTAGTTTATTCACTTTAATTTACCTAGCCCAAGAAGAAAGATGACACTGACATACACTAGACCTTGAGGGAACTAAAACTATGCAATAATCCACATTTTAGACCCCGACCGCTTCACCAGCCTAAAATAAGTCATAGCACTGAAGGTGTGGATGACAAGATATGGTCTACCTAACAGACTGGCCTATTTTACTGGCTAGTACAATTGTCCTCTAGGACCTTGGCCACTAAATTGGCCCTATTTAAAGGTAACAAATGTTGCAAACTGGTTTGACGAGTAGACTGGTCTATTTGTTTAACTAGTGCAGTAGCCCTCTGAGACCTACAATGCTACACCTATAAAAAATAAGTGAATATCATAGCTTGGTCTGATTGTCTGACTAATACAATGGCCCAAAATAAAGCTAAGCCACTATACTAGCCCTGCCTGAAAATAAAACAACATAGCAACTGTAAAAATCCTTAAGTTAACTAGTCAACCCATCTAGTGGGTGTCTACCTAATGGGCCATGTAACAAATTTTTTGTGTGTATTTCCTTACTGATTGACTTCTTATAATATTATTAAATGAATAATAGGCATATATGAATTTTATGGCACAATTAAAATTTAGCCTAGTCTAGTATGGCCACAATTAGGTTGTATCAGGTAAATTCTCATATGAGTTTTTAAGTATTGAAGTTGCAAAAAATGATGGTGTATTATGCTTGAATTTATTCTATAATTATTTCTCAAGGAGCTATCATTTACTATCCAGTGGTATTTTTGATTCAGGTAATGGTCAATTGGACAGTTAAAAGTTATTATGGCAAGTTTTCAATAGAATTTTCTAGATTTGTTTCTCAGCCTATTTCTATGTAGCTTTCCCCATTATTCACCCAAGGTTCATAGGCCTTAAGCCATTTCTAAGGCCAAAACATAGGAATAAAGCCACTATACATACACATATATTATATCCCTAATTGGCAATATTTATAGGCACATTATGTACTCACAAGTAATAATCCTTAAAGGCAAATTATAAGTCACTTTTCAAACCCTTTTCTAGTCAAGTTTATGTTCATTTTACAGGTTAATTCATAATCACATTTAATGCCATTTTGACCATGTGTATTAGACACCTTTCATGCCTTCTAAATTATGCTAACATGCTCATACTATTATACCTAACCACACCTATAAATAACTTACATGTTACCAACATTGTCCTATTAATTTAGGTGCCTTTACATCAGATATGTCTTAGCTAAAGTGTGTCTCACTTTCATACTCATATTGCTTCAAGCCAATTCATATCCACAACATCAAGTTTAAGGTAATTATTCATTTCAAGTAAAACACTAAAGATTTCTTAGCATTGACCATGCCAATACTTTCGAGTACCTTGATAGACAAGCCATAATCATGTATTTTACAATATTTCCTTATTTATTAAACTAGTTACACATACTCTCAACATATTTATGCATGCCTAAAGATATGATTATGCTAATTTAGATAGTTCCATCATGGTGAATGTCCTGGCCATTACCAAATTCCTAACCATACATACCTTAATCAATTTATCTACTTATCACCTAGTGATTTCACATGTCTTAAAGCTATTTGTACATGCCATATAGACAATTATACTCACATACACACATAGGTATATACATATTTCCCACAATGCTTTTGAACAAAAAAGATTTACCCATGTTAGTCAAGTGTTCATCATTCAATTCCAAATTCAACCCTTACTTATCCTTTTATCCCTAGGAATCTCAAGCAAGCTAAAGGATATCAACATCTAGACCTCAGTTCAACATCACTAAAGCCTAATTCCAGTCCTATAGAGGTTATATGGCATAAATAAAAGGCTAGAGTTCACTTACTGGCTAAGGAGAACACTTGAAACGTTCACTTCCATAAGCTATCTAACCCCTTATGATGACTTCTTCTCCCTTCCTTCAAGTTTTTCTCCTTTTGACTCACCTCAAAACCATTAAAACAAATTCCCATAGATTTTAGACACCTTAACTACCCTTTTCCAACCAAAAAGACTTAAGGAAGTTGAAGGTAAAATAAAAAACTCACTTCAAACACCTTTGTTTGATCGATTTTGTCCAAGAAGCTTTAAAGAATTTTAGTGTATTATTGGCAGCCCCTTTTTTAGTGTTTCCTCTTCCCTTAGCTCTCTAACACATAAAAATGAATTTAGGAATCAAGAATTAGCAGAATTAGCTTAAGGAAGAAGATAAAATTGACTCCTAAAGCCTATTGTGGCATTGGTTCCAACAGAGAGAAGAAGTAAGAGTTTTTCCATTATTTTGTGGAATTATCCACTTGTGAAATGATGTTGCCACTTAGCATGGACTCTACACCAGCTACAAATGTGTGGGTGGGTCCTATAACCACCTAGACCATCCCAAAATGACTCAATTTTTGGAAAAACTTCAAAAATTAACCAAAATTCACATGTACCTTAAAAAATTACATCGTTTATTTTAAATTCATATTTTAATCCCCTCTACATGCTTGTAAATTTCCACAGCCAAATTCCACTTATAGAATAGTTTTTGGACTACCTTAATTTGCATGCCAACCTAAGAAATTATGAGAATTTTCATACAACATCGAAATTCAAAAATTCTTTCACTAATGAACTCAGTGGAATTTTTAAGCTTCAGGATTCAATATTTTTGTGTTCATCAAGGCACATCCTGGTTTATTCCTGTCCAAAAAAATTTCATTACTTTGCTAGATAGCTTACAATTTGAAATGAACTATTGGTTTTGTTAAATTTTTAAATTTTGCATTTTTCATCAATTTAAAGCCTCTCCAAAGTTTATGATCAGTGTCGCTACCTTAGTTTATGTGCAAGTGACCCAGCACTCTAGGCACACTTTCCTGACCTTATGGCACTATTCATGGAGCCTCAAACATGGGCGTTACACCATTACCACCTCCCCTCACACCATTTTTTTCTTTCTCCTTCCACAGACCACTAATTCTCATAAAAATTATATGCCTTAGGCCCTTCATTATCCCTATAAGCTAATCTATGTGGAATAATAAAAAAAATTAGCTAAAAAGAGAGATAATCACTTGAGGAGAATAGTGCCAAATTTTATTGTAAATGGTCTTCTTCTAATTTTTATTTTTATTTAAGGTACCTTAAGTGATTCTAAGGTAATCCATGTTCTTAGACTTATAATTGGAGATTTGTAAGATTTTTTTAGAAATTTTCTAAGTGGAGAAATGTGTATGTTAGGTTAAAAAGAGAGAGGTGAAGGAAAAGCATAAACAAGGATTTAAAGTGGTGAAAAATGGGTGTTATCATACCCTAGGTGTGTGGAATTATTATAATTGATGCATGCCTTATGTATTTATATGTACATTTGTATGAAATTTGTAAAAGTTAGGGTTTAGTATGGAATTGATGTAACTCGATGGTGTAATTGTGTTTAAGGAATGAAATTAATGATGTATACATGATTTAGGGTAGAGAAAATGAGTGGAAGTGTGTTGCACTTGTGTTAGCCAAAACATATGTGTGTATATGTCATGGCATGTGTATATGTATATGGTATGAAATACTTTGCATTGACATGTAATTAACATGAACATAAGCATAGCAAAATGAATGGAAGAAGTAAGATGAGATAGATAAGGATTTAAAGAGTTATGACCTAAATTGGTGTGTAAATGGTGCCATATGTAATGGCATGAGAACATTATGATTTTGATGTAGAATTAATAGCCTAATGATGATTAATGAATTGATAGTAGTATTATGGCCTAAAGGTTGATGAGATAATGAATTCATGGTAACCATGAATGGTGACATAGAAATTAAGATAATCAAAAGTGACCAAATGAATAGTGATTGCTACAAAAATGACCAAATATATAGTAACATGAAGAAAACTGAACATATGAATAGTGATTTTATGAAAAAGGACCCGTAATTAGAAAAGGTGTGTGAGTGCACCCTTATTGTACTTGTGAGCTATTAGTAATGCTATAACACTTAAAAGATGAGTGATAACTAAATAACAATGATAAATCAGTAGTTAGGCCCATCAGTTAGACACCTACTAGATGTGTTGACCGATCAACTAGGAAATTAGCAGCTGCTAGGCAATTTGGTTCCTCTAGGGCAACTGTTGTCTAATGGATGCAGTGGGTGCAGCCACTAAGGGTTTGGTATTGGGCCTTACACACTCAGGTATTGGGAGGTCTTATGAGACTGATCTCTACTACCCACTAGATTGATTGTGGATATTGGGAGGTCCTATGAGGCTGATCCCTACTATCCATCAGTGCTATGTTGGATGTGA
>CANXYI011434578.1:0-11289 GCA_948208565.1 Hura crepitans | reverse complement strand
CTAATTTCTCCTCTTGACTTCTGTTAGTGCTGCTTTATCGCTGGATTCTTGCCTACCTTAGCTAACTCTGTTGATAATTTTCCACCCAAGCATCTCGCTGCACCAGAGAACGGACGAAACTTTGGTAACTTTTAACTGGTTCCTTTTCAACTTTAGGCGATGTCTTGTTAGACCTAAGAGCTAATTGTTAAATAAGAATAGTTCCTTAATGAAGTCTTTAAAATTGCTTTGGGGTTAGTGATATCTAAGAAGTCTGAAATATGGGACTACAACTTCACATAGGGTTCCCTGGCATTTTTTAGTTACACAACATCTCCCTCTTGAAGAAGCATGTTTTCCCTCATCCAATAAATAAGGATATTAGACCCTAATCTGCCACGAATTTCATAGTAGCATGATGTGTAACTCTGTTAGCAGAAGAATTTTGGAATTTGAACAACAATGGGTAGTCTATGTGTAGAGAAGCAAGATAATCAAGGGCTCAGAGAGGCTTAACAATTTTACCCAAATGTGGCTTATCGATGAATGAGACTAGGTAGCGATGATAATCGCGTTCAGACGTGGATCCTTTCAAGATTAGCTGAGCCATTTCTAGAGAATGAAAATAGTTTCCCAAAATCATAAAATGTCCACTGAGAGACTTAAAATTCTGTGATGAAGGGATGGATGGATGAAGAGGAGCTCATAGATAAAAAAGAAGTGGTCGGTTAAGGCAAAAGGTCCAATTCCTTTCTACTTAAAGCTTTTCATAAGGTATCATCTAAATTCAGTAAGCTAAATTCTAAAATTTTTTATTTATTCTATTTTTATTAACTTGTTTCAATTATTCCTTTTTTGAGGAATGGTATTTCGGATAAAGCCTAATGCTACTGCTTGGAATTCAGCAAAATAATTCTTTGAGGTTATTAATTTATGATATATATACGTTTCTATTTGTTCTCTTTTTTTGGGTGATCATTGTGATATGTTTCATGATTTTTGAGCTTTAGTTTTATGATTTAAACTTTTAATTTACATTTCTAAACAACACTATTATACAAATCTAGGTTTCAGATATTCTGTAATGTCTAGGATGCTGCCCCTTCTTTTTTTTTGTCTTGAACATTTTTTAATTCATTAAAGTTGTAGTGCTCCAATCTTACTTTATCCTGTATATGATTCTTAGTGTAATAATTTCTTATAATTTGTGTTATTCTATAGGATTGGTTTTCTATCCTCATGTTAAATAAAAGGGACTGAATGCATCAAGCTTAAAAATTCTCTAGCATATGACCAATGCTAAGCCTTTTATCCTTCGCCTTTCTATTTATGTTTTTATCATATATCCACTATGTGATTAGGATATGTATGCTGATAGATATTTTTTAGGGGCCTACTATATGTGTTCAGTTGTGTTTTTGATCTCCTATTAAATTGATAAGTCCAGATACTTAATATATCCCCATTGAAAGAATTTAGGACATGTATGATTTCTACACCCATTTTTTTTGAAATGTCTTTTAAAGCTGTACTTTTTTTTTTTTTACAAATTGTGATTTTCATCCAATCTTTCTTTTTTTATATCAACCTTTTCAAATTGCATTTCTTTTAAGTCCTATGAGGATAGGAGGATTAAATGAATTTATTATTTGAGTTTGTCCTAGGTATCTTGACCTTTCTTAGAATGTTTGGTAGCATTTACTGCATTTTATTGGAATGTTTGGTTTGTTGGTAACTTATTAATTCTATATTTTCAGCATGGTTAGTTAGAAATAATATTAATTTGTGATTATTATACTATTTCTGGTATTCTAGATTAGATACTAAGAATGGTATGATTTGTTGCTCAGCCAAACATTTTTATTAGTTGATCTGGTTAATGTAGTGAATAATTGCCCATTTTAGGGGGAGGATAAGTGCTTAGGTTAAATCCAACAGAAAAGTGTGTGAATACCCAGATCTGAGGACAAAATATCAATCTATAGTTTCATACACATATCAAATTATTTTTAATATCATCATATAGCCTAAAATCACAAGATCATTTCTGACCATCTCCATGCATTTATAAAAATCACTGCTGACTTTTATAATGCATATAGAGATAGGATTCCAGGCAGTAACTGTCTTAATTAAAAGTTGACTTCCTTTAATATGTTAAAATCATTCCTAACTTTAAGATATTAAAGAGAGAATCAAATAAAGAATAATAGATGAAATGAGTTACCTTATTCTGCTGCTTTTATTTTTGTTGTTGACTATATGCTCTTCTTTTTTTGTTCTTTTTTTATTCCTTTCTACGCTTCTGTTTTCTTTCTTCTTTATTGCTTTTTCCTTCGTTTCTACTGTTATTTTTTCTTAGTTTTCTATGCTTTTTCTTTTTTTTCGTCCCCCCCTCTTTCTATTCTATTCTTTTTTCTCTTCTTTTTTTCTCCTATGTTCTCCCCCTCCATTCTTGCTGCATTTCTAGGTTTTATAGATTGTTGTAGTGGCATCTTTGTAATTTTGATGAAACAATAATTTTACTATTCATTCACTATTTATTACAGATTTTTTTATTAATGTGCTTGATTTTTTTAGGTGTGTTGGGCTAGGTTAGATTAATCTGTGGGCTGCTGGTTTTGGGTCAAGCTCTTGGACTGTTGAGCTTGGGGCTGCTGGGCTGACTGTTGTGTTGAATTGGGCCATTAGACTGCTGGGCTTAGGCCTTTTAAGCCCAGCAGTTCTCTCTCTTTTTTTATTTTTTTTTGTAATTTTGTGATCTTGTAATTAATATTATCTTGTAATTATTATTATTATTTGTAATTAATAATATTCTATAATTATATTTATTTGTTTAAGTAGTTTAATTTTAGTTTTGTACTTAGAGGTTAATCAAGATTTATTATTTTGAATTTATTTGGATTAAGTTTAATTAGTTCCATTTTTGTTATTAATTTTAGACTATCTTAATATTTTATCATATTTTATTTTGATTTATTCTTACTTATTTTAATCATTTAAATGATAATTTAATTAGACATTTTAATTTTTAAACCGAATAAAAAGACTAATAGAAAATAATAATAACAATATTTTTTTTTACAAAATGATAGTAATTTCCTTTATTAATAATAGTAACATACCTTAGTTATTTGTGACAGTAATAGTAATAGTGTTTTGTAAATAGTAATATAAGTGATAATAATTATTTTTTTGAATATAAGCAAATAACAGTAAAAGAGTTATTTTATAAGATGATTTAAATATTAGATTTATATTATAATTAAATATTATTTAGCCGGATGAAAATGGGTATCTACATTTATAACGCGACTCATTTTGATCCAATATATCATGATTTGATCTAAACTTAATTTGTTTATCACTTATATAAATAAAATAGACAAGTCACAAGAAAATCATAGGACGAGTTGGGTCAAACATGTCATATAATAAGTTGGATTGGATTGGCGTTATTTTGCAAATGAAACAGGTTGAGTAATAAAACAATAAATAACTAATCAAATTAAATTTAAATAAAATTTTTTAAAATAAACTCACAAATCGAATCAATTTTTACCTTAAAACTAAATATTTTGAATTCCATAAATATAAATTGTTATATACAAATTATTTATATATTTCTAAAAATATAAATATATTATCCCTTCCCACGTTAGAATAATAAATTTTAAGATATGCACAAATCATATGCAGCTCATTGTAGAGTCAAGCTAGAATATTTGTTTTTTTTCACCTATACATACATTATATATGTGTTTATGAATGAGCAATTATTTGAAATATTGTTGTACAATTAATAAAATGAATTTTTTTGATTTTATTATATTGCATTTGAAAAAAAAACATGTTAAAAAAAAGTAAGGGAAAGCTAGAAAATAGATAAAGTGAAATTTTAGTCTTTTTAATTATCTCATAAGATTGAAATTTTATTTATTGAAATTGAAATAAAATTTCTTTAGCCTTTGAATTTTAATTTTTTTTATATTTTTTATATTTAATCTTTCAATTTTTATTGAGTTAGATCTACGATAAATATCTATTCTAACATATATATGGATCAATTTTATTAAATTTTATGAAATAATAATGTTATTAAAGTATAAATTGGTTCCTTAATTATCACTTTTTTCAATTGAGTAGTCATTTGTAATAAATGTTTAATGTCAGTAAATCACAATAAAAATTGAGCAATCAAATAGAACAATTTTTTTTGAAAAGATTTTTTTTTCTTATTTTAATTTCATTAATCCTTTATTAAATGTGTTATAACAATAACTAGTACTATAAATCATATTTTATCTTATAAAAAATATAATTTTATATATTTAATTATTTATCAGACTTCTATACTTAGAAAATAATAAATTTTCATTTAATTTTTCAATCAACATATAATGTAATTTTAATTTTTTGAGGGATTATAAAAAAATTTAAAATTTCTAAGAGTATTATTAAATTATTTTCTAAGTCTTGAACCCTTCAGTCCTCTTAATTCGACCCTTGGCTGATTGAACCAACATAAATTAATGTTGGAAAAAGTTTATTCAATAAATTAAGCTTAGTGCCTCATGTGATACCATAAAAAATTATTTAGTATGAGATAAGTTAACCTATATTTCTTATTTTCTTATATTAAACCAAGTCAAATGATTATAATAGAACAATAAAAAATTAAAATGATTTCCAAAAAATTGAAAATCAAATATGATGTTGAAATTTCAAAATTCCACGGCACAGTCCACCAAATTATCAATAAATATATTGCATACAACATATTTTTTAGTTCTCTCTTATGGAAGTAAAAACATTAGTTGCCTATGATATCTAAGAAAACCTTGAAAAGCTGTCTCCACTGTCACCACTCGGTGATCAGTTCAAAAAAAACTTTTTGTGTTGGAAGGTGAGTCCTTTGATATGGCTGATTGAATAAGGATGATGAGAATCTTGCCCTTCTTTTTGTGATGTGTTACTCATTGGTAACCATATTGTTAATGAGGATCCTACATTGATTGTATTAGATAAAGGAGACGTTTATGGCTCTTATAATAAGATGGATGTTGCTAACTATAACATAAATGAATCTTTAAATGAAGATAATGAATAGAAAGTGGGGGATGATGATGATGTTTTATTACAAATGATAATGGTTGGCTTTCCCTAGTGATATCAGAACAATCTAAATTTGATCTTGTGAAACCCTAGAACATATCGATGATAGTTAAGTTATTAGGACGGAATACAAGCTATGAGACCCTTCGTAATAAAATTGATAACATTTGGGCTATCAAAAGGGGACATGACGTTATAAATTTAGACAATCATTTTTTTCCTTATTCATTTCATTCATCATAAGGATTATATGGAAGCCTTGCTTAAGGGGTCATGGATGATTTTTGGCCATTTCTTTGCTATCTGACCCTAACATCAAGATTTTGGCATAGAATATAATAGAATTACAAAAGTTATTGCTTAGATCAAAATTCTTGGAATGATGATTCATCTTTATCATAAAAAGAGTTCTTCGGTAATTAAGAAGAATGATTGGTTCGATTATTATAACACGAAGAACTCAAATAGACCCAAATTTATGCAGTAAGTTGTTAAAGTTGATCTAACTAAGCCTCTTATTGCATTTTTTGAATTCAAGGGTAAGACCTTAAAAATTATTTATGAGGGAGTGCTTAGAATTTTCTTTCATTATGGCTGGTTTTGGTATGTGGTAGATCATTGCGCACTTTTAATCTTAAAAATCTTAATTCTTTGTAGACTTATAACAATAAAAGAAATTCTCTTGTGTCCACTCTTAGTAATACTATAATTGATGGTCTAACTGCTGAGCACCCTATGGACCCTAGATGATGGTCCAACATAAATCTAGAAGGAGTACTAGAAGTAATATGAGGAATGTTATGGATAGCATTGATAGAAAATGTAGAAATATTAAGACCACAACTTCGAATCATCACAAAAGTTCATGTTTTTTTGGCATTATATGATTTGGATAAAAAGAACATTGATATGGATAACCTGTTATTTAGCCAAGAAGAATTAGGTAGAGATAAAAGGGTCCAATTTGAAACTACAATAATAAGGCCATGTCCTATTGATTTAGAGAAATTGGCTGTATGAAAGTTCAATAACAATAATATTATAATGGTAAAAGATAGTCCCCAGTTCCAAATAAAAATATTAAGCCAAATGTTGACTTAAAGGATTTTCAAATCACTATAGATGAGCCAGATTTGAAATTAGCTCATAAGGTGATAAAAAGCACAAATAGTCATGTTGACATTGATGACTCCTTTATGATCAATGTTTTCAAAAGGGCTCTATTAATTACATTTACTATAATAACTTGGTGTTTGACATTTTGAATTCGGGGTCTCATACTATTGTTGTGGCTATGAGACCTTATAACCCTATTAAACTATTGAATCTATCAGTTAAAAGGGACCACATTATTCCAAAAAAAATGGGAGATTATTGATTAGTAGGTTTAGTAGTGCAAATCTCTTTATGGTTGAAATAAAAAACATTGTTAAGTCAAAGCTATTACCTCTAAAATAAAGTCAAATTCCTAGATGGATGAACATGCCACTTCTCATTTGAACTCTGAATGATTCATATAGACTTGCAACGGTTTTTAAGATAGACCAACTATTATCGATTTTGATTTTAATCCAGATGGGTAATGATGTTTGATGAGGTTGGACTTTGAATTTTTCCTCTTTATCATTTTCTTTACATGGAATGGAATATTTAAGGGATTTATTCATATACTTCTATTACAGTAGTGAAAGAATTTATAGCATAGTTTAAAGTTTCTCTTTTTATTTTGGTTAAGCATAGGAGTAGTGAGGTTGCAGCTAACAAGATTATTAATAAATTGGCCTTTCCTTGTCCTTTTCTAGTTGAAGCTGAAGGATATTCTGGTGGGATTTGGGTTTTTTGGAAGAACATCAAAATTGATGTTCTTTTTTTTTTTAATTATATGCTAGTATATTTACATGTCACTTTGCCCAGCTTTGAGGATTTTTTTGGTTGTATATAGGTATCCAATTCTAACTTTTTGGAAAAGCATTTGAGATGTTATTTAATAGATTGGATACAAGATGGCAATTAAGTGGTGTTTAATAGGAGACTTTAACTCTTTTATTACTACTGATGAGAAACTAAGTGGATCTATGAGAGTGAGCAAGTCTTGCTCTCTTTTTTAAAGTTATTTTTAAAGTCGCATTCTTATTTACATAGGTCTTAAGGGCCCGAAATTCACATGGAAATGTGGGGCTATACTTGAGCGCTTGGATAAGGGCCTAAGCAATTTAAATTGGAAACTCAAATTTGATAGGGCTTATATTCAACATTTACATCATGTAAGGTTGGATCATAGGCCTATTCTTCTAGTTTGGAAACATCAATTGTTGCCTCGAGTTGGTAAACCTCCTTTCCCTTTTTTGCCTTCTTGGTTACTTAATAAACACTTTAAAGATTTTGTAAATCAAGCTTGGATTTTTTTATCTAAATGTCATTCATTTTGTGAAGGCTTTTGCTGACTAAGCTAGAATTTAGAATTATAAGACTTTCAATTATATCTTTATAAAGAAGAAGAAATTCCTTTTAAAGATTAGTGGTATTAAAATAATTCTTAATAATATGCCCTCTTATCATTTTGTTAATTTAGAAACTGAGTTATGGTAAAAGTATGAGTTAGTTTTGAATGAGGAAGAGTTATATTGGAAATAAAAATCAAATGCTGGTTGGATACAGTTTAAGGACCGGAATACTATCTACTTTCACATGAAGTGTAAAGTTTGCAAACAAAAGTTAAGATAGGTGTTTAAAATTGCTGGACAGAAGTGTTCAAGTAACAAGGTGCTATAAGATCATGTTATTCAATTTTACACCTTTCTTTATACAAAAGAGTGTAAGGTTTCACCTATTTATCCCATTCAAGGTTATTTTGGTTAACTTAGCTCTATGTCATGAAGGCTTGTGCTACTTTTTCTTAATCCAACTAGTGTTGTCAAATCCTTTCTTTGTTGTTTTATGTCTCTTACTAGTAGGGAATAATTTTGAAGAGGATATCTACAAACCATAATCATGCTTATTCCTATAAAGACTACTCCTATAATTGTTGCTGATTATAGACTAATCAACATCTTGCTTATGGTTTGTAAGGTTGTCATGAAAGTTATTACGAATATCATAAAGCCTTTTATTTTAAAGTTGATTAGTGAGATTTAATCCAGTTTTGTCTAAGAAGAATATTATGGATAATATTGTAGTTGTTCGAGAAGCTATTTATTCCACGAGGATAAAATGAGGTAGAATAGGCTGGGTAATCAAAGTGGATCTAGAGAAAGCTTATGATAAATTACAATGGGACTTTATCTATGATACATTACTTAATGTTGGTTTTCCCTTTTCTTTAGTTAAAGGTGTTAGCTAACAATTTTCAAGCTAGTAGTTATTCTCTTCTATGGAATGGGTAAGTCTCTCTTGCTTTTAAACCTTCTAGGGGTGTGAGGCAAATAGATCCACTTTTCCCTTACTTGTTCATTTATGCATAAAAATACTCTCAAATGGTATTAACAATGCAGTTTTAGAGGGTTTATATGTGTGTATAAAATAATGAAAACTGGTTGTAATAGAATGCCTTAGACCCATATTTTTTTCATTAATGATTTGGTTCTTTTTTACAAAGTTTCCTTGATCATATTAATGTTGTTATAGATGTTTTAGGAGATTTTTATGCTTACTAGGGTAAAAAAATCAACAAGGTGAAAATAACATTTTCTGTGTTCAAGAATGTTTCTCATGAGTTAGTGGTTAGTATTGGCACCTTGTCAGGCTTTAAATTTATCAACAAACTTGGTTACTATTTAGGTATACAAAATTTACATGGTAAGACATGTTATAAGAACTACTCCGATTTAGAAGATAAAGTGCGTAGCAGGTTGGGTAGTTGGAAAGCAAATACTTTTTCCCTTATTGGAAGAATTACACTTGCCAAATCAACAATTCTTTCTATTCCATCCTATATCATGTAGGTTGTTGTCTTGCCTTGTAGTGTGTGTGAGAAAATAGAATCTTTGTGCAAAAATTTCATTTGAGGAAGTACCGAATCAAATAAAAAGGTGCACCTTATTAATTATGAAAAGCTTTGTCAACCTAGAGATTGTATAGGGATATGTTCAAAGAGGCTTCGATCAACTAATGAAGCTTTTTATTTCAAACTCTATTAGCAGCTTTCCCATGAAAAAAATGTTTTTATGGGTAGAAGTGTTTAAAAGCACATAAGGGTTATAAGATAGGGGCTTCAAAAATCCTATCTCAAGCCACTAGTTTTTGGAAAATCTTTTGTGAACTTTAGCAATTTGTTAATGAAAACACCTTTTGGTCTATTTGTAGACATTGCACTTAGAAGTCCGTGATTATAAGGAAATCTAGTGATAAAACCACCAAGGTTATATCCTATGTACCTCATTTTTGGATGAAAATAGGGAAGACAAACCTTTAAAAAATAAATCCTTTTATGAGTCTTATGTTCAATCGGATGAAATTTCATCTAATTGAACGAGAATTTCATAAAAACTTTTTAAGCCATTAGATGTGACATATGTTCTATCCTTACTGGAACAAGTGGAAACTGACCTAAATCGATTTTCACTCTTTTAAAAGCCACTTTTTGTTACAAAAGGGTTTTTTTGGTCAACTTTGAGTAAACTTTTAACCTTCTAAGTAGAATACATTTTGAAGAGTTAAAAATGAGAGAAAACACCAAAAAAGACATATTTTTCCTCACTTTCTCTCATTTTCCCATTTACCAAACACCCTTTTGAGCTTGTAGTCCTATATTCTTTTACCAATAACTAAGGTAGGTTAAATCTTAGCTATACTCCTAAGGATATGCTAAGATCCACTCTTTATTTTTACATTATTTACTATACCATCTTGTGTTTCTTTTAGTTTAAATACGTCTTTTCCTCTTTTACTTTTCTAATTTTTTTATTTTTCTTTTTTGATTTCCTTTTGTGGTTTTATTTTAAGTGTTATGTTCTTATAGAAGAATAAGGGTTAGTGATTAACTTGGGCAACCATAAAAGATATCAAAATTCCAAAATGGAACCTAGGTTGAGATCTTTTACCTAAGAGAGAGACTCATATTCTTTGGAATGGATGGCTCTGTTCATCTAATTGGATTAACGTTCTTTATGAGTTAAGTTTTAATTTTTATTTACTTGTTTAAAAGCCAAGTTTTGATATCTTTCAAATAGACTTAGTTTATATCCCTTCGAATAACATATGGTTCGATCGGATGTAATATTTTCTTAGAAAATAAAACAAACCTCATTTTAAACCTTGATGGTTTTTGTTTTTATTTTTCCTTTGTTTTTTTTCCTTCAATCTAATGATGATTTATCCAATCGGGTGGGTGTCTTAGCGTAAAACTTAAAAATCTTGTTTTTCTTACATTTTCATTGTAGAATTTACATTTGTATTTTTTGCCTTTAGGTTAGCTTTTCAAAATTTGTCTCAATGAATGGTAGGCATCCTACAGTGTTAAAGGGTCTTACTTAATAGCATATCATCATACATCCCATTTCCTTTCATATAAAGGAGGACCATTTGTCCGATCAGATAAACTTTCTTTATCTCTATATTTATTATTCACCATTTATTCTTTTATTTGTTTATTTATCCATTTTAATAAATTGCATGACATTTATCCTATTGGATAATTCTTTATTCGGTTGAACAATTATTCCATTAACATTCTTTTACGATTCTATTCTTTTATCGTTTATGATATACTAGGAGCTTAAGGAGTATTATTGAAGATTCAAAGCATGATATATTGCTTACATTTTGCATGCTCATTTTTCAAGGTATTTCCTTAAAATTGATGTATAGATTGGATTGATAATATTTTTGTATTATACCATGCATGTTGTAATAGGATAGAAAAGAAAATGGTTTTTGATGCATTAAGAAAAGAAATACTCACAAAAAATATTTTCTAAAAAAATAAGGACTTTATTGAATAAAATTTAAAAAGTTCTAAAACCAAAGTCCCTAAATCCCAAAACTATTTTAAAATGAATAAAAATGTTTTATATGATAAATAAATTTTTTAAATGAAGCATTTTTAGAATTTATGCCCTCAAATCCTCAAAAATATTTGAAAATTAAAAAAAAAAAGGAAATTTTTAATTAGCCAATAAAAAGGGTTTTAAAAAAAAGAAAATTATGTTCAATGAATTGTTTAAATTAATAAAAATTTTTTTGGGGCGAATGGTTTAA
>CANXYI011434514.1:0-11275 GCA_948208565.1 Hura crepitans | reverse complement strand
AATAAGGAGTCTTATGTTTTAAGGGCAAAACATAAATATGTATATTACTAGGGTAACCTTAGAAAAGGAACATGTTTCTTTCATTACCCTCTTCACTAATCTATCTAGGGGTATATGGCAGATCTAATGACACCCTCTTATATCTATTAAATAACTTTGACTAAGCAAGCATAAGCATCAAGACCCAAGCATACCCTTAGATAAAACTAGAATGTATAGACACTACAATCCTAAAACCGTAAAACCTACTTTAATACCAGATTTGTAACACCTCTACTGGAAAACTAACTAGGATCTAGTAGAGGGATCACAATGCTAGGTGTAACGTAAGGAACTTTGATCTTGTTAAAGAAAACTAATAAAACTTTCACCCTTGTATATGGCACAAAATTTTCTCCTGTTACAAGAATGTCATAGATAGCTAATGTAACCTAATGACAAAATAATTTTCCATTCTAATATTTTGAGTCATGTACCAGTTAACAACTCAAGGACGTAATTAAAAGCTCTTCCACAGTGGAAGGTGTCAATCTGGGTTTTCCCTATCTGGACCTAACATCTCTCCAGTATCTTATTTGATTGAGACACATCCATACATCTTAACATACATAAGGCTTTCATGGTTCACATTATTCAAGGTATAGACTACACTCAAATAGCCCTACATATATAACCTATATCACAATATACACATCCTCTTTCTTACTATAGTCTGTACATGCCCTTTTATACATTAGATACTTTAAACAAAAGGAAAGAAAATATATATACAATAGAATCCTTGTCAGCTTAGGACTTTAATGCTTGTCTCTATACCTCTAGTATAAACTGCACATCCACTTGTTGTTCTCTAGCTCTGTAACTTACACGAGGCAAAACTAACGTCCTAAGCTAGTATGTCCAATAATACTCCAGTATGTCTATGCCTCATGCCTTAATAACTAGATTAAAATGAAGTTAATCTATTAAAGAAAGGAAGAAAGAGTATGCTATTGATATAACTTACTAAATGCATGTGAACTAAATTCCATGATAACCTGTAGTTCTTACCATGGCATGCATATAAACTGGTTGCATATGCTTAACTTACTATATTATGCATGTGTGACAACTGGGCTTATTAAATTGTTAAAGTCGTAACATGAAACATACAAATATAGTATAATGTAAGAAGAATACATCCTAGGAATGGTCTGCTTATACCATAATTTAATCTACGACCTACATATCTTGTTTACTAGGTATTTAATTATGGTGTTGCAATCCAATTTAAAAATAATATTAATGATTTGTGTCTCGCTTTAAAATTATTCACTTATGTATTTATGCATGTTATAAACTAAACTTACAAATCTTTGTTAAGAATCTGCTGTATTGAAACTATCTAGAGCCATGGGTAACACACTCCTAGAATAACTCTAGAGAAGGGTAAACGGGTTGATAAGCTAATAATTGTAAGCTGATAAAGTTGATAAATATCTATGGCCTCAACCATTGTCACTGTAAATAGCTCATATGGCATTGATGCTAAGCTATAAGCTGTTGTAGATCTATATAATATCCCTCTCTGGCATGCCAAAGCTACCCTATCCTAAATTTAGTGAGGCTTACCCCTGGTGCTAGGTCTTCAGTTCATTTTCTTTAAGGTTCCATCTTTGTTAACATACATGTTATGTTTTCTTTATTAAGCTAGTAATTATTCCTGTATGATTTTTTTTACTCTCATCATAACACTTCCTACAAAATTGGTTTGATAATCCATCACATAAGATACATGCATTATGTCTATGTCAGATTATAATTTATGTAAATCATGTTTAGATTACCTCATAACTTGCATTAATCATCTCTAAATTATGTCTGATTCATACCTAAGTTATATCTAGATCATACCTTACAAGTTTTTATGTCTGTTGTATGTAATTAAGTTATTTTTGCATGATTATCATATCTCCTACAGTCCACTTTTTAAAACCGATTATAGTGACTAGGTTATAGCATATATGAAGTGTTTCTGATAAGGTGTGACTAGCTTTATAAATTTTAATCTCTCTTTTCTTATCTATTTATGCATTTTTGACACATATCTTATGTTATGTCGTGCTTTAAGTGCCATTTATTTCTAAACATGCTTTATTAGTTCATTACTAACTAGTGTTCACTTATAGGAGTATGCATCTAACTTATACCTTTGTAATGTTATGCATAACAAAGATGTATCACAACTGATGCATAGTCAATATAGAGCCTAATATGAGTATATTTGTTACCATCATGCCACTTTTGTCAAACCATCTAAGTGTGTGTGATGCAAATTTATAATACATTGTAGGTGAGTTACTTGGACTCATAAGAGAGAATTACTATAAAAAAATAGATTTATTATAGATATTGACACTTGCCTATTTTTATCGAATTAGATTTCTCTATAAGATCCAAAAATAAAAGAATATATACTCTGATTTCCTTTCATTCTTACCTCTTTACTACCTAGTGAAATCTAGGCTTAAAGGTTACTGTTCCTAAGCTAGGTGTGTTTCAAGATTCCATGTTTTACTTAGTACCAATTTAAAGATACTGCACCATCGGGGGTATAGCTATACATTATGTCTATCTACACACAATTCGGTTAATTCATGTGGTTTCACTAATAAGATAAGGATAATGTGTTTACTGATAATATGTATAAGCTAGTTGCCTAATAACGGTTTCATGTTTTCCTTTTTGCCTAATGAGGTTTAAAATCCCAACACCTTAGTATCTAGTCACTTATGACACATCCTAGACATTCTTGGTGTAGGTTTTCTATGACGTGTTACTACTTCTATAAGAAATACTCATTCCCAGCTTCCTTTCTTATGAATATTCTTAACTTACCATATGTCATGATTCATAATCCTATTTCCAATTCTAGTTAGCAACTTAACCAAAGAATTTAGTGTTCCCAATCCATGTGCACCCTAATACTTTATGGGCAATTGGTGTTTGAGTGATTGTTCCCTAATACCCAATAGGTTTAACCATAAGTCATAAGTATGTACACCTTTTTCCCCGTGTTTATGCTATGCAATGACGAAAATGGTATTAAAGCTTACTTAAGGGGTGTTTTAGCATATTCAGGAGGTATCTTATTTTTAATTTAGATAATTAGTTACTTATTGTCATAACCATGCATCATTTTCTGGTACAATGTAACTAATGTGCCACACTCTCAATGTCTTGGTCATGCTAGGATGAATATCACCAATGTATAACTATAAAGGCAAGCATGACTTTCAAGGTAATATGTCAACAACATCCTTTAAGTCAATTAAATTCAATAAAACCAGATTTTAAAATCATAATTTTGGTGAGATAAGAAGATGATGGAATACATACCCTAGGTGTCTAAATTCGTCCACTTCTTGATCTACCCTTCCTCTTTTCTTCCATTTCACATTTGGTTTGCTCTACTTTCATTTACCATTCCTGCAAAATAAATCTCTCTATAAGCACTACCTTTAAATAGTTAATATCAATTGATAATTAATGAAACTCATTTTTATTTAGTTTTTATCCATCATTCGTCCTGACTCTATTTTCACCATGTTCTTTTTCTTCACTTTCTTTTAGTTACTCTTTGCTAAGGGAAATTTTCCCTACTATTGAAATTATTTGTAGGGACTGTAATTACAGTAACCCTTAATGCCATTTTCCTAAAGCTAATTGGTCTCCTTATTATGTACTCTTTTCTGCCACCATCCAACATCCTTCTCTTTATCACCGTTGTCATTGCCATAATTCTCATGGCAAAAATATTTGTTATGACTTTAGCTATCATTTTTAAGGCTATTGCCATCATTACTTATAGCAATGTCCCAATATCCCTTCCTAATCTACTATTCTATTTCAAAGGTTGTAGTAGCAAAACTGTTCCACTATTTATCCCCTAACAATAATAGTAGCCATTGCTAAGTCCTCACCTAGCTCTCTTCTATAGTAAGCCACATTCACCCATCTCCTATTTCCTCATTTCGTTGCCTCTGTAGAATTTACCTATGAAAGACTTCGCTATCTACACATCACGATAGTAGCAGCAGTGTCTTGCTGTGTTAACAACTATGGCTGTAATATGCCATAGCAGAGCTACTAAATTCCTTCACCCATTATTTCCTCACACATACTAGTTATTCCTCCTTAAATCCCACTCTCCTTTTGTTCACAATTTAAAATTGAAAAGAAGTAAGGAATAAACACTGCTTACTAGTAATGGTTCAATGCCAAGATCTTTCTACTATTGTAGTGTATCCCTACTAACCCTTTATCGTGCACCTACAATCACTGCTCTCTATTTCCTATAATGTCGACTGCCTGCTAGCTCAAAACTATCTCTTTTATTGTTCCTAATTATTTCATTCCATTCTTATCTCTTGAAACCTCTTAGTTTTTTTTTCTAGATTGAATCTTAATTTTCCTACCAAAGTGAGCTGGTCTTTGGCCCTTATTTTCCACTTTGACACCTCTTAACCATTGGTCCAATAGCTGCTGGAGTTTCCTTTTTCTTCTTTTTCTCTTCCTTTCTGCTAAATGAACCTTTTACAGGTTATAATTGACTTGTTAAGTTAGTTCTTGGCATAACTTAAGCTTTTTAAAATGTTTCTATGCCTAAAATATTTATTTTTATTTAGTTATTATTTTATTTTCCCTTTTTGCATAGTTACACCCTTACATCTATTTAGCCATTAATTTCCAAATGATTTAGTGCAATCTCCTAAGCTTAGATTAATTTAGTTAGACATATTCTCCCTAATTACACCAACCGAGTCTTCTTAAAACAATTTGATGGCTCTTCATTAATCCCCCTTTGAAATTGAGCTTATGAATTAATTTATGGAGCTTAGAATGCCATAGGTGTCATAATCTTTATCACATATGAAAGTATAGGGTAGTAATGCTTATGTGAAGAGAATTATATCAAGTAAGATGGATGCTAAGTCTAATAAGTGTTTATTTGTGTGGTATCTAAAGGAATATTTGGGATACTATTTCTACAACCCTTTAGAACAAAAGATATTTATTTCAAAGCATGTTGTCTTCTTATAGAAAGAGTTTCTATTAAAGGAAAACAATAGGAGTAGAATTGAACTTGATGAGATTTAAGAACCATAAGTAAATGATGATCAATCAACTAGTCCCACTTCTATTACTTATGATGATAAGATAATAGAAAAGCCTATTATTGCACAAGCTCCTAGCACTATAGCTCTAAAGAAACATAGATTTCTTGTTTAAGAGAACCAGAATGTGACATTAGTAGAGAAGGATGTACCTACATGCTATGAGGAGGTTCTGAAGAGTTCAAAATGAAAATTATAGTTGAAGGCTATAAAATTCGAGATGGATTCCATATATAATAACCAAGTGTGGTAGTTGATTAATCCACCTAAAGGGATAAAATCCATTGGGTGGAAATAGATCTTTAAGAAAAAACTGACATGGAAGGTAAAGTGATTAACTATAGTGCACAGCTAGTTGCAAAGTGTTATTATTAAAGGCAAGAAGCTAACTTTGATAAAACCTTTTCTCCAATAGTGATGCTTAAATCCATCTAGATTATACTTGTTATTTCCACTCATTTTGACTATGAGATTTGGCAAAAGATGTAAAGATAGCTTTCCTTAATAGAAATCTATTAGAGGAGATATATATGACACAACCTAAGATATTCACATCTAATGATAGTAGCAAGATATGTGAGCTTTAAAAATCCATCTATAAATTGAAGCAAGCATCTAGGAGCTAGAACATCCTTTTTGTTGAGACAATCAAAGAGTTTGGTTTCTCATAAAACATAGATGAACCATGTGTATGTAAAAAGGCAAGTAGGGGTGCATTCATTTTCCTTGTGCTATATGTTGATGACATATTATTAATAGGAAATTATGTGTCAGTTATTTAGGAAATAAAAATTTTGTTGTCCAAGAAATTCTCTAAAAAAAACCTTAGTGAGACAACCTACATATTGGGGATCAAGATCTATAAAGATAAATCTAAAAAGTTGCTTGGTCTTTCATAGTATTCATACATAGATAATATGCTAAAGAGGTTTAGCATAAATCACTCTAAGAAATTATTTGTTCCTATGTTGCATGGGAAATTCATCTCTAAGTCCATGTGTCTAGAGATACAAGAGGAGAGAAAACACATGAGTTTAATCCTATATACTTCAGCTATATGATCTATCATGTATGTTACATTATGTATTAAACTTGATGTAGCATTTGCTCTATTTATGATGAGCAAATTCTAATCCATATATGAAGAGGAACATTGGATGACTATCAAAAGCATTCTTAAGCACTTCAGAAGTGTTAAGGATATGTTCTTGGTATATGGAGAAGGGGAATTACAAGTTAGTGGGTACATAGATGCCAGCTTTTAGTTTGATAAAGGCTACTATAAATCCTAATATGGTTATGTGTTCATATAGGGAGGAGTTTTAGTTAGCTAGAAGGGTTCCAAGCAAGATACAACTATAGACTCAACAAGAGACTTAATAATAGAAGATGAGTACATAGTCGATTTTAATACAACTAAGGAAACTATTTAGACCAAAAATTTTATTAGTGAACTTAGAGTAGTCCCTACCATTATTGATCAATACCCTTATATTGTGATAATAATAAAGCTATTGTATAGGCAAAGGAACCACAATCTCATCAATTATCCAAACATGTTCTCAAGCACTGCCATTTAATAAGAGAGATAGTTGGTAGTCAAGAAGTAAAGATTGAAGGTGTCCTTATAGATTAGAATGTAATTGATCCTCTCACTAAGGCACTATCATAGAACAAGTTCGATCATCATGTAAATACCTTACATAGAAGGTATAAGGGTGATTAACTATAATACAAGTGGGAGATTGTTAGTTGTATACCCTAGAGCTCATATAATAGGAAAATTTTCATGTAATATGTGAACCTTATTTATCAATGAAATGGCATTTCTTTATTACTTAATGCTTATACTTATTGATTTGCTTGATTATTTCTTAAACCATTTACTAAGTGTCTGGAATAGAATCACAGTACAGAGGCATTGATAAAGGAGTTCATGAAGTGAGATGCTTATTTTATGCAAATATGATAGTACCAAAATTATCTCTAGTCAAAAAATTAACAAATGGGATATGGATAGATTAGCACATGTTATACTCCTTACATGGGTCGAGCAGTTGATCTCATAAGCTATAGGTATAGTTGATGCTCAAGGTTAACATGTGGATGCTTGTTAGGGAGATAAGTACACTTTGGACAAAACATGAGATCATTCATATGAATAAAATATCTATGTCAATGAATGAAGATCTCATTATATTAGTTGTGCAAATATCCTTAGACTTGAGGTCATTAACTATTTTAAGTATCAAGTGTTATAATTTGACTCTAGTGCTTTTACCTCTAATCATAAGGTATACATAACTAGGAGATTGTATATAGCATAAGGTACTTGAAGATAGTTGAGTGATCAACAGAGGATTCACCTCTCTAAATCTTTTTAAGGGAGTTTATCACACAGTTCTAAGTGACTATCTTTGTTCAAGATTCTCTAACCAAAGTGAAATACAGTGTGAATGGCATTCACAAAGGCTCTTTAGGAATAAATATTAATGTCATTGAAACAATATATTTAGGGTTTAATTAGACATACTTAATTAAGGATTGCATTGACATAAGTCCATATTTAAAACTCGATGAGATAAAGGATGGTAAAAGAAGTTTATTGCACAGTAACTAAATATGGAAGGGTTAAATCAAATCACATGACTTTCTAACACTTAAATAGTCATTATGCTTGGCTAGAAGCCTTTGATGACTTGTATAATAGTGAATTTATTAATGATATTTAGTAATTATTTAATTGAATTAAATCACATAATCCTAGTTCTATTAGGATTCTGATTCACTACTATACTGCCAACATACTTCAGAAGCCTAAAGGGTCACACACTAATATAAGCAAATTAATGAGGTAAAACTACATAGTATTTAATGATATTAGATGTCATTAAATAAGAAGAAATGAAATGAGAAGGCTTATTAAGCTTGGAGCCTAAGAGAAAAGCTTAAAACATTAATTCAATGTTAATTAAATGTTTTAAGTGACTAGGCTAAAATTAGGCCTTTTAGTTAATTAATTAATTAAAAGCCCATTTCATGTTCAACCATTTAGGGGTTTAAGGGCTGAAATAATATGAGCTAGGGGTGAATAAAAAGGGTATAAAAACCATTGTGAAGTTATTCTCAATGGGAGAGCCTTGACAAAGAGAATAATTCTCTATTGTTGCTGCAAATTCACCTTCTTTGGAGCCTTCTCCTCCTTCTTTCTTCTTAAATGTATTTCTTACTAGCATTTAGAAATAAAATTCACTTGTGTACCTCTTAGATAGTTCTCAATGAACTTTCTACTAATGTGGATACCTTAGAGATGTTCCATTTTAGGTCATTGTGGTTTGCTACAACTTGGTAAGGTGAAAAGCTATAAATTGGAATGACATAAAGAATTTATGATAAATTCTTATTCTGTGATTTCTTTAAATTTTTATTTCAATTTTTTGATATCTCAACCTTTGCTGGGGTTCTATGAATTTTTAATTTTCACTACACAAGAGTCTATGAAAACCAAAAAATTTTGCTTGGATCAACTAGAGTTCCATTGTTTATTAAGTCCTGAACAACATGGTGTAAACAGATATAACTATCAGTATTATACCCCTTGCCTTGGTGATACTTGCAATAGTCATTTGGATAGCACTTAGGAGTTAAAGAGAGATTTGGTGGTGGTCTAGGGTTAAGTGGTGTGATTAAATCTTTATCTTTAAGTTTCTCTAAAATTTTGGATAAGGGTTTTCCTAAGTCCAAGAATTTGATATTCTTTATAGCACGAATATCGACTAACTTCTTATTAAAAGACCTAGATCCCAAGTTTTCGTTACAATTTTGCTTCTTTCTACTCTCTACATCTTTAACCCTTAGAGCAGTATAATAGTCTTCTAATAAAGTTTTTAATGGAAGATATTGTAGCTTATTTGAGATGTATAGGAGTGTATTTTCTACTACAATTCTTAGTTGATATTTTCTTAGAGGTAACACTTCCATTTTAGCTGCCTTATTTTTCCATCTTAATAAAAAGTTGAGCAATTTTATTAGATTTTTGCTTTGTAAGTTCAAGGTCATGTAATGATATCTTAATGTTAGGATTAAAAGCATAATACTTGGTAAATGCTCTCCCCGACTTAGTATAATTTAGGGTAGTAACCTTATCTAACTTATGGAACCTATTTACTGGCACTCTTTCTAAAGATAAGATAAATAAGTTTGTAATTTGCTTTTCACTTAGACTAGTGGTACCCATTATGGTAGCATATTGCCTAATGTGCATTTTAAGGTCTCACTTGCCATTGAACTTTGATAATTCAAGTATTTTTAAACTTGTTTAAAAGTCCTACTTGTGACACCCCTTACTCAGTCCTATCTTTGAACTGTATAAAGAATGTCACACAACCATAATCTAACTTCCTTAAATTTGGTTTACTAAAAACTCTTTCTTTTATCTCATTAAACATAAAACTCCATGACTCACACACATAAAAGCTATATAACTAGTTAGGCTATTTGGGGTCCTAGTGTTAAAAATTTGATAATGACACTAGCCCAAATAGGAACCTATAAAAATTAACACTTCTATAACTTGTAACATCCAAACTACATCCACCTAATATCATCATCTCCATCACAAATTATGAAACAACATGCCTCATTTAATACTCAACATATATCATAAGCAACACAATTATCATCATCAAACTAATATCCAAGAATCATCACCATTATACCTTCATCAACATAAATGTAAATAATCTTCAAAATAGTATAAAACCATACTAGATAAGGTTACAAATCATTACATAACTTAATGAGTTCAAAACCCTTATACAAAACTCATACCAGCCTCAGGTATACATCTACTTATTACACTTATACATTATGATGATCTTGTATTCATTTATCTCTTACTTTATAATATCCTCATATGCAACCATTAGGTAGCTTTAACTGCATGACTCTAATCCAAAAAAACATATGCATCACAACAACGACACACTAAGCAACACTACTTAGTGGTATATCAAGTTTATTATGCTAACATACTCATGATTCATGTATCACACACAATATAGATTTAGTGTTATAAAATAGTAAGGCATACTGACATTTTCATTAACAAGAAGACCATATTGTAGATCAATAACACAATTGATTTCATTACTAACAAACTTTATGACACAAGATGTAATGAAATCTATAATCATAAGAACAAATCATGTATCTAACAATGTATGTACACACATTCTCTAGCATTTATGTATTCATGATAATTTTAGTATAAAAAAATGGATAATTTAATTGAAGTAATATAAAAGCATTCACAAATAGATATCCTCATTCATAAGCATCACGACTGTGTACATGCATAAGAATCAACATTATAAACAATCGATTTTTATGTATGTTAATTTCATGCGTTAATCTTTTTATGTTTATTATGCTTTTATTCCACTTATACTATGCCTTCATTATTCTTTTATACCCATACTTAATAAACAGCTCCTAAAATTAGATATCAGGATCTCAACCATATAGGTCTCATGTGATGTGCAGTGGTCCTCATTTAGGACCTCACGATAGCTATACCCAAATAGGTGTGTAATAGCCTCCTTAGACTTTAGCGGTGGTTGCACCTGTATGGTACAATAGCCCTACGAACCTTACAGTGTCCATAAACACCTATTATATATACAGTGGCTTAGGTAGTCTTTATGATTGCTATACCAGCCTACCATATGTGTAGTGGCTCGGGTAGTCCTTAGGTGTACTGTACTAGCTTACCATAAGTACAGTGGCTTACGTAGTCCTTACGGCTATTGTACTAGCCTACCATATACATAATGGCTCGAGTAGTCCTTACGACTACTATACCAACCTATAGGTCCAAAGCACCCTAGTAGTTACTATCTATCCCTAATTAACTGGCCAACTTATCTAATCTAGGTTGTCTAATAGTGTGGGCCGTCATTATATTTAATTTAGTTTCACCTTTTTAAAATAGTTTAAAATGAGTTTTAATAGTCTTTTGGTCAACACATGACTGTATAAGAAAAATAAAAGCCTTTTTCTATTATTACTATCACATTAGCATTTCTTTCATATATACAACATCATAGATATCAATACTT
>CANXYI011434500.1:0-17443 GCA_948208565.1 Hura crepitans | reverse complement strand
TGTTGAGGCCCTTTTCGAACCTCCTGCATCTCTCTTCCTTTATGGGCATAATTTTTGCTACATATTTGTTGAGTTTGGCAAACTCCTTCTCATACTCTAACATAGGTCTACCCTTTTATTTTAAGTCCAAGAATTGCTATCTCTTTTTCTTTAGGTAACCCTTTATGATGTAGATTTTCTTAAACTCCTAAAGAAAGAACTCCCAAGTAATGTTCGTTGTAGCTTTCCTTTCTACAACTGTCTGTCACCAACAGAATCCTTCTTCCTATAGCAAGTATATGGCACAAATTAAGTTTCCTTCAAGTGTGCACTTCCGTTGCTCTAATATTCATTGTGTTCTCTCAAGCCAATATTCTAATATGGCTGAGTTATCTCTGTTAGTACCCATGAAGTCAAATGGCCCCATCTTCTTTACACATTCTAGATAACCATTACGTATATCACCATTCATCATTTTTTTATTTTCATGTAACTATTAACATTATGTGCATTGTTAAATACCATTACCAATTCATAAGATACACACAAAATGCACTACCTATGCCACCATACATACACACACACTTTATGTGCTACATTTATATCATTTCATATAATCATCAATGCACGTTCCCATTACACATTACATTCACTTATTCTAGCTCATTACGCTATAATTTTCTTCCCTTATACAATAATTTCATAAATTCCATCTATGTCCCTAAATTCCATACAACATGTGCAAATTTCCATTTTTTGTATTTAACTCATTTTCATTTAGATTAGTCCATTAACATATATTAAATCATTAAATACCACTAAAGCCAATTTAGGGTTATTCTAACCCCTAAAATCAAGTGAACCCTAAATGACACCTATTATGGAATTTCTATAATTCATACTTTCAAGCATATATTTTTATCAAATACACTTATAGAGACATTATTTGATGTCCAGGATGCGATTCTATAGCTTTTCTTTGCCCTTGCTCTTGTCCTCCTCCAAGTTCTCTAAATCCATAGTATATAATTAATTAGAAAAATTCATAGAAAAATATATAGAACTCTAAATTCAAAAATAAAACTAGATTCGTGATCTAGAACACCTTTAGTTACCTAAAAAATTCCCTGGGGCTCGAATTGGGGTTTGGTGTGATTTAGAGGTTTAAAATCCTAAACCATTAAACCTCATTTTTCACCTCTAAATAGCCTTTTCTCACAAAACTGACACTAGAATTAAGCTTTAAATGTTGTAAGGATCATTTCCATTTGTTAATTAAAGGATTTTAGGGAGAATTAAGTGAGATATGAAGAAAAGTGGGGGAGGAGAGAGAAACTATGTATGGCATTAGCTTTTTGGAGTTTTAGGGGAGAAGATGAGCTTGTTTGATCCCATACACATACACACACACATTAGCCTATTTATATTAAGAGGTTGGCGATCACTATTTTGCCATACGGTGATCGGACCGCCCTGATTAATCCTATTTACTTTTTAAGATTAAAAAGTGTAGTTTTAATGTTAAAAGCCTTCAAAAATATTACTTTTAGCACTAAAAATTATGAGAATTCTCAATTAAAGGATCCCTAAAATCTTGATCCCAAATTCTAATGAGAACTAAGTTAATTATTCACTCACATATTTAAGAAATTTCGATTAATTATCAATTGATGTTAGAAAATTCTAATTCCACCATTATAAAATCATTTGAAATTTTTGACCTTTAGGTTAGTCCAAGCACATCCTAACCCTTTTCACACTTGATGTGAACTTAAGTAACTATTCACTAGATATCAGTGTGAAAATTTTTATTGGTTCATTGGCTAGTGCAAATAACTTCATTTTCATCATTATTTTACCCATTATAATTCAATGACTAATATTCCCCTTTGGCCACCTCAATGTGACTCGGTTACTTAAAAACACTATTCATGCTCCAAGAAATATTATTCACGAAATTAAAATCTTCAAGCATTATAGGAAGTGTATATGACACAACTTAAAGGTTTTACATCCAAAGATTGCAACCAAGTTTGCAAGCTTCAAAGATCCATCTATGGATTAAAGCAAGTATCTAAGAGTTGGAACATCCATTTCAATAAGACAATTAAAGAGTTTGGTTTCTCACAAAATATGGATGAACCATGTGTTTATGAGAAGGTTAGTGGGAGTGCAATCATTTTTCTTGTGTTGTATATAGATGACATTCTACTAATAAGAAATGATGTCTCTATCCTCCAATCAATCAAGATTTGGCTGAGTAAATAATTCTCCATGAAAGACCTTAGAGAAGTAACCTAAATTTTGGGGAGCAGGATCTATCTATAGATCCATAAGGTTACATGGTCTTTCATAGTCAATGTGTATAGATAAGATGCTAAAGAGGTTTAGCATGAATCTCTCCAAGAAAGGTTATATTCTTATGTTGTATGGAAAACACCTTTCTAAATCTATGTCTCCCAAGACACAAAAGGAGAGAGAGCATATGAGTAAGATCTCATATGTTTTGGTTATAGGATTTATCACTTATGCAATGTTATGTATAAGACTTGATGTAGCATTCGCTTTGAGTGTTATGAGCAAATTCCAATCTAGTTATGGAAAGGAACATTGGGTGGCTATCAAGAAATCCTTAAATACTTGAGAAGGATTAAAGATCTATTCTCGATTTATAGAGAAAGAGATCTACAAGTTAGTGGGTATACTGATGCCAGCTTCTAATCTGATAAGGATGGCTGTAAATCTTAATCTAAATATATGTACATTATGTATAGAGGAGTAGTTGTTTCAAAGAGTTCTAAGTAAGATATGATTGTAGATTCTACTACTAAAGCTGAATACATAATAGCTTTTGATGTAACTAAGGAAGCCGTTTACATTAAGAAGTTTATTATAGAACTTAGAGTGGTTCTAAGCATTATTGATTTAATACCACTGTATTATGATAACAATGGGCTATTACGCAGGCTTATGAACTATGGTCTCATTAACAATCCAAACATGTTTTTCGATTCTACCATCTGATAAGAGAGATTATCGATAGATAGGATGTGAAAATTAGAAGGGTCCTCATAAATTAGAATACAACTAATCCTCTCACAAAGGCACTATCACAAAGAAAGTTTGATCAATATGAAAATGCAATGGGCATTAAGTACATGGGTGATTGGCTCTAGTGTAAGTGGGAGATTATTAGAAGTATGCCCTAGAGCTAATGTAATAGGGTAGTATTCATGTATTTAAACCTTGTGAATTAATAAAATAAGGCATTTCTCTTTATATCATGGTACCTTTATATATTATAATTGTTTGCAATGTCTTAAACCGTGTTATAAAGCTTATGGTATACAATCACAATGCAAAGGAAATCATGAAGTGTTCATGATGTGAGATTCTTATTGCATGCAAATGTGATATACCTAAATATCCCTAATTGTAGCATTAACAAGATGGGACATTGTTAATGTAGATAGATCAGCATATGTTATACCTCTTGATTGGATCAAGTAGTAGTTCTCACAAGCTATAAGAATAGAGATGCTTAGAGTTAACATGTGGATGCTTACTTGGGAAGTAAGTACATTAGAGACCCACCATAAGATCTTCACACAGATACTTAATCTATGTCAATAAAAGTGTCTTATCATATTAGTGGTGTAAGTATCCTTAGACTTGAGATCACTGACTATTATAAATATAGAGTGACATACCTTGACTTCAAAGGTTTTACTTCAAACAAGAAGTATACATAGTGTGAGACACCTTACCCAATCTAGTTATCGAACCCGAATAAGCAGCGTACACAAAAATTTACTATCTAAAATTACTGAACCTTTTACTATTACTTAAAAACCTAAATAAATTAAAACCTTTTAAAAGCATACTTGATTAGAAATTTAATTCTTAAAATTCTTTAGTTAAATAAATAAATAATCTATTTAACATTTTAAAACCATTTGAGGAATCCTTGTGTCAAAAATTCAATAGCATAACAGCTGTATCGGGACACTATCCCAAAATGAATAGTAACCTTGCATAAGAAAAAAACACTTCTAAAATTCAACAGAACTCAAAGCTTTACTTCTATGTTACTCTTATCACTCTAAAAATCCATCAACACAAAAAATAATTCATACACTAGGAAAAGATATCGTACAAGTATACAAATACAATTTAAATTGCTTTAATAATTACAAAAACATGACATCCCATATTAGGCCCAATCTCTCTTTTGTTACATATAAGTGCCATTATTCTATTACGTCACATAATTAATATGTACAAATCAACAAAATTACTAAGTGTCTTGCTCTTGATTTGCAACAATTATGAGACTTTACCTCTAATTTGGTCCTTTAACCTATGCATCGCAAATAAAACGATGCACTAAGCAAACTTGCTTAGTGGTGTAATTAAGGAAATTTAAGTGCTCACACAATCACACTCATTTATATGTAATGGAAGTACAATTTTATACAAGCATGTACATTTATGCACAAAAGGTAATTGTAGATACCCATTTTCGTCCAAGCTAAATAAATAATATTTAATTATAATATAAATTTAAATATTTAAGTCATCTTATAAAATAACTTTTTGCTATTACTCCCTTATATTCAAAAAAGATAATTATTATTATCACTTATGCTGTTATTTATAAAATATTATTATTAATGCTATTACTATTATTACATTGATTATTAATATTATTGTCATGAATAATTATGCTCTATTATTATTATTATTATTAGCAAAAGAAAATTATTATCATTTATAAAGAATATTATTATTATTATTATTATTATTATTTTAATGCTAAATTATTATTAGTATTCTTATTTGGTTTGATAATTAAAATGTCTAGTTAAACTACCATTTAAATGATTAAAACAAGTAAAATAAAATCAAAATAAAAAATATAATAAAATACAATTGTTTAAATTAAGATATTCTAAAATAAAAAAACAAAAAAATGAAACTAATTAAATTTAATCCTAATAAATTCAAAATATAAGATAATAAATTTTATTGATCTCTAAATACAAACTATAAAAAATATACAAAGATAAATATAAAGCACCTAATTAATAATAAGAATACATGATAAAAAAAAAAAGAAATACATTATACAGAAAATTACAAAATTATAAAAATTAAATACAAAAAAAAATCAGGAGCTGCTTGGCTTAAACTTGCCCAAGCCTAGCAGCCCATGGATCAATTTTCCTAATAGTCCAACCTACCAAGCCTAGTCCAACCCATAGACAACAACTACTATAGAAAATATCAGAAACATTAAAAGAAATAATAGCTATTCTAAATAGTGTTGTAATAGTAAAAATATTATTCATAATATTTACTACATTTCTATTACAAAAATCTATAAAGAGGAGGCAATTAGCAATAGAAAAAGGGGTCAAAACACATAGAAACAAAGAAAAGAGGGAGACATAACATATTTAAAAAAAGAGTGCAGAGGGGAGCACACACAGTAAGCAGAAATGAGAATAGCGACATTAGGAAATAGCAGGTAGACATAGTAAAGAAAAATGTAGAACAAAAAGTGGGAATAAATAAAAATAGGAAACAAAAAAAAAGAGAGAGAGAGCTGTTGGTTTTCGTGGACTCACGCAAAGTGGAAATAAGACATCCATGGAACCCCAGCAAAGGTTGGAACATCAAAAAATTGAAAAACAAAAAAAAAATTTATATACAATGAAATCACATAATAAGAATTTATTGTAAATTCTCTACGTGATACCAACGTGCAGCTTTCCTTTTCTTTTGCTCTTCTAACTGGGTTGTCACAAACCATAGTGGTCCTTAGTTGGGAACACCTCTAAGTTAATCCACATAAGAAGTTCTTAGAAGAGAGCAACTTGAAAATCTAGGTGCTAGTAGGATTTTCAAGTAGATGAAGGAAGAAGAAGAAATAGTGTTTTCAATTGTTCTGTGCAGCAATTTCTGCTATAGAAAATGTGCCCATGGTGGCTGCTACAACAAGGCTTATTCATATCATAAATAAACCTTATTTAGGTAAGATTTTAATACTTAAAATCTGTCCTAAGTCAGACTAGAATGGACCTATCAATTGGGCCCTATTATGTCTTATGTGTATAAGCCTTTTAATGGGTTTATATGTAATCTGCTTTAGCCCCACTTTCATTAATCTTATATGTCACTCCTAAGCCCCATTTGGATTAATAATTACTCTGATTTAAGACATTTTAAACCTTTTAAAATCTCATAAAAAAAATTAGATGCAAGAATAATTAAAATTTGGACTCAACAAGGCCCAAGTATAAAAAAATTGATTTTCCAAAAACCCTAATTTTTTGGACTTTTGATTTGCAAATGGGCCCCAAAACCATTTTCTCATTTCTTCTTCTTAATTCATCTTCCAATGATATCTCATATCATTGGAACATTCAAAACCATTAAATCTTCCTCAAACTCCTTTTATGTGTGTGATCCTATGGGCTTCCGAATAGCTTGGTAGTACATAGTGAATTAGAGTCTTAGTCCAATTGGGGCTCTATAGGTTCAATCTTATTAAATTAATATCAATTCACTAATTGATATATCACTTGTATTACAAGTCAAGAGAGGCATCTACCCATGCATCATGCCTACCCAAGTGCTGGAAAGTCAAGTGGTTTGGATTAACCTTTCTATATACAGTTATGATGTAATAAACTCCTTTCACCATATTTTATCCCATCTAGTTTAGAGTATGGACTTGTGTCAACTCAAAGCTTGACTAAGTATGTCAAATTAAGCCCTAGACATATTGTTCTAATAATTTCACCTTTATTCCAAAAATGCCTTTTGTGAATCCCATTCACACATGGCATTTTACTTTGGCCAAAGTTTCCTGAATAAAGATTACTCATCAAAACTGTGAGATAAACTCCCAACTATAATCTGGGGTGGTGAATCCTTTGTTGATTACTACCCTATCTTCGAATATTTCATGCCATACCCAAGCACCTCACTATGAATACTTCTTATTCAAAGTAAAAGTTTTAAAGTCAAAATATGTCACTCTATATTTAAGATAGTTAGTGATCTCAAGTTTAAGGATAGTTGCACTAAAATAGATTAAGTATCCATATGAATATCTCATGGTGGGTTTTCGATGTACTTACTTCCCAAGTAAGCATCTATATGTTAACTCTAAGCATTTTTATGTTTACAACTTGTGAGAACTACTGCTTGATCTAATCAAGAAGTATAACATGTGCTTATCTATCCATATTAACAATGTCCCATCTTGTTAATACTATTACTAGGGATATTTAGGTATATCACATTTGTATGCAATAAAAATCTCACATCATGAACACTTCATGATTTCCTTTACACTATGATTTTATACTAGGGACTTTTATAACATGGTTTAGGACATTGCAAACAATTATAAGTAATATATAATAGTACCATGATATAAAAAGAAATGCATTTTACATTAATTCACAAGGTTTAAACACATGAATATAACCCTATTACATAAGCTCTAGGGCATACATCTAACAAGGGCAATAGAAAGCAAAAAAAATAAGAAGAAAAACGAAAAAAACAAAGTGTTAAGAGTGAAAAAAAAGGGGTCAAAAAATAAAAGCTAGATTGAGAATAACAATAGCAAAACAAAACTAAAAGGTAGCAAACTCAATTTAATAGGATATTCAGTGAAAAGAAAAGCAAAAAAAATTAGGGTAGCAAATCTCCTCGAAGGCAATACATAACGTAAAGTAGAAAATCAAGTAATAAATCTCTTTAATAATAGGTAATTTTTCCAAAATGTTTTTCTCCCTAAATTTTTTTAAGTTAGTAATGATTTTTCAAGGTCTAAAAGAGGTCAATATTGATCCATAACATTTCACCCTTCTTTTATCTTTCTGTGTAAAACTACTCTCTCTATATGCCCTAAGTATGCCATTTTAATTCCCTTAGTGTTTGAACAAGGTTAGAGTATGATCAAAGTAGTTCTAATTGATGATGTGATATGTTAACTTTGATATAAATGTGCATTATAATGATTAAATGATTTGGATATGTTAGATTTATGTCCTCAAATTCTTATCCATACATGTTACCACCTGAAAATAATTAAAACCTTCACTTAACTCTAAATAGGTGATAAACATTTGCTATTGAAACATATGAAAATGCATAGCAAACTAAGCTGCTAACATTTTTTATTTCAGATCCACTAAAAGAGGTTAATTAAAATGTTGTCTATAAACAAAACTAGATCTAAAAAGTAAAAGTTAACAAAGTAGAAATGCCAAGAAAAGGGACTAAGTAAGATCTAAATATAGAAAAATGAATGACCTTTAAATAGAAAGAATTACACATCTGCCCTTATTTAGATTAATAAAGCTTAAATCAAGTACCAAAATAAATGAAACCCTCAAATTGTAACACCCCCTACTGGATTCCCGAAGAAACCCAATAAGCAATGGACTTCCTGCTAGGTCACCCATCCTTAGTTTTCTCCCAAGGTCGTTCATTTAACTTTTACTTATTCTATACAATTTAATTCTATCTAACTCTAAATTCAGTTCTGTCTGTTCCTATAGTCCATTTAGGTTCATACCAACATGTTCATGCTAATACAGGGAAATTTTATGTCAGTCAAGTTTTTCCTAAAATCTAACAGCATAACAGCTGCCCGGGTCACTATCCCAAAAAATTTTAACCTATGAAACACTTATATAATAGATTCTCATATCTTTAGGACCCTTTTGGTCCCCTAGATATCAACTTACATCACCATTCTATTAAACAACTAATCAGGCCTTAAGCCACAATCAAGAAAATACACATATAGCCTTAGGCTCACAAAACATCAACATAAGCCATACATTCATACAAGGATTAACAACTGGTTAATTACAACATAGTCTATATTTGTACAATTACCTCATGTGTCCCTTATATACATAACACCCATTTCTCACCTAAGTACATAAAGTGCAAAACTATACAAATGTACATTATCAACCATCTCAGGAATGACCTCTGAACTTCACTGTATGCTTTACGAGGCTACATCCTTGTTTTGGTTACCTGCACACTGAAATAGGTACCTTGAGTATATAATATACTCAGTGGTGAATTCAAGCATTTAAAACATGTCCAGTAGTCTAACCTAGATTACTAACATGCAAAATTACCATCTTGCCCCTAGGGTGTTTTTGTCCATAAATTATCCAGTTGATCATTTTAACTCATGTAAATGGTGGTTTTAAGATCATTATTAACAATTGCATACATATTATTTAATAATTAAGCCTATAAATATTATTCATGTAAAATTATCAAAATGCCCCTATATTATATGTCAATATCTCTAGTAAGTTTTATTGTTCTTATTTAATTTAATTCAGCTAGCCTATCTAGAAAGATAACACTAACAGACACTAGATCTAGAGGGAACTAAAACAGTGTAGTGGTCCATATTTTGAACCCCGACCGCTGCACCGACCTAATTAAGTCATGGCACCCGAGGTACAGATAATGAGGTATAGTTTGCCCAGTAGACTGGTCTATCCAATAGACTAGTATAGTGGCCCTTTGAGACCTTTACCACTATACATACATTATTTTAAAGATCTATGATAAGGTGGCTGTGTCTACCCAACAAACTGGTCTGTCTAACAAACTAATGCATTGGCCCTCTAGGACTTATGCTGTTGCACCAAGACAAATCAATATTGGCATTAGGTGGCAAGGATAAAAAGTTGTCTGGACAATAGACTAGTACAGTAGCCCCAATGGGGACCTATGTCGCTGTACTAGCCCTGTCTGAAAAATAAACAGTGTAGTAGCTGCTAAAAAATTCCTAAGTTGATCGATCAACCAATCTAGTGATTATCTATCTAATTGGCCATCTAACCTAAATTTGTGTCCATTTCTTTACTAATTAACTTCTTATAATATTATTAAGTCAAAAATAGATAGTTATAATTTTTATGGCATCGTTGAAATTTAGCTCGGTCTGGTATGGTCATAACTAGGATGTACCGGGTGAATTCTCTGAAAATATTTTCAAGGGTGTGATTGCCAATAATTATGGCATATTATGCTAGACTTTATTTCATAAGCATTTCATAGTTGTATGTCATTTACTGTCTAATGGTATTATTGATTCAGGTAGTGGTCATTTAAGACAGTTATAGGTCATTGCGTCGAGTTTTCACTAAGCTTTCTAGGTTCATTTCTTAGTTATTTTCTATACAGTTTTCAACATTATTCTCCTCAGGTTTATAGGCCCTAAGCCAACCAATCATAGGCCATTTACCATGCCAAAATATGGCTTAAAATACCATTATATTCTATTACAAGATATAGCCCTTAAAGGCACACATTATTGTACATCATTCGCTTACAAGCCATAGCCCTTATAGGCAATTTACAAGCCACTTTTCTTGACCTTTTTTCTAGCTAAGTTAGGTTCATTATTCATGCCATTTCTTGATTACATTAAATGCCATTTTAGGGTATACATATTACTTTATTTCATGCCAAAGTAACTAAGCTAGTCATGCGTTATTACACATAACATTATACAAATGTTATCCACCTTTTCATGCCATTATCCTTTAGCTAGCTCTCGGGTACAACTAGCCATTAGCCCTAATCATGCCTTTTCATGGTGTTCATCACACAATCACTCATTTATCCATAGCCTAAATACACTAACACATATACCTTTACATTTTCATGCCATTTTAAGATAAGAAAAGCCCATTGTATGTCTTGGCCATAACTAGACTTCCATGCCTCCGTGCGTTATTCAAGCTTATTACATGCCATATCATTAATTCATGTATCATAGGCCTAATGCACATATATTATCAACCTCAAACATTACTTAGGACCACACTAAGTAAGCAATACACATTCACAAGCATGAGATAAGCTCTTAGCTACACACATACCTCATGCCAATCATACATTTTTTCCATTTTTTTACAAGCAATTCTATCATATATCAACATTACAACCACCAATTTATACATCAAACATCATACACACACCCTAACCTATTTGCACATCTCTCGACCAACTACAAGTTTAATATTAACATTACTTCCTTTCATGAAATAACCATACAATCCACATCCCATTAAGTTATATACTACAATTCTTCAAAGGAACTACCTATCTAAGCCAATTTATGTGCTTAATCCATCCTTAAACCAAAAGAGAAGCTACTGAAATTAAAGGGCATGAAGTGAATAGTTGAATTCACTTACCTCACACTCAAGGAGTGAAGATTTCTACACTTTAAGCCTTTAAGCCACACTTTAGCCCACTTCACAGTAGTTGTTCACCTTTCTTCAAGCTTCTTTTTCCTTTAATTCACCTCAAAAGCCATCAAAACCCATCCCGACAGATATTAGGCATCTTACACACCCAATTCTAGAAAGAAAATTCAAGAGAAAGCCTAAGGGAGCTCACTTTAACTGCTTGCTGGAATGGCCTTTGACTAGTAAACTTTGAGCATTTTTAATTTATTCTTGAAGACTGCTTTTGCTATGATTCCTTTTCCTCTAGCTCCCTAACACCCAAGAATGAATTTAGGAAGCAAGAACTACAAAAATGGTGTGAAGAAAATGGTGAAAATAGGAAGCAAGAACTACAAAAAATGGTGTGAAGAACTACACGTGGATTTTATTTAGTGGAAAAATCCACATGTCAATCACCATGTACACTTGGCATGACCCTTAGGCTAGTTGTCCAGGTGTGGGTGGGTCCCACAGCCACCCGAGCCATCCCAAAACGGATAGATTTTTTGGCAAATTTAAAAAAATCACCAAAATTCACACGGACCTAAAAAAATTACACCATTTGTTTTAAAATTCCTACTTTAATCCCCTTTACATGCTCACAAATTTTTGTGGCCAAATTCCATCTATAAGGTAGTTTTCAAATTGCCTCGATTTGCATGCCAGCCTAAAAAATTACAAGAATTTGCAAACGACCTCAGAATTCAAAAATTCTTTCACCAATAGACTCAATGGAATTTTTAAGCTTCAGGGTCCAATATTTTTGAGTCTGTTTGGACGCATCCCAAGTCATTCTTGGCTCAAAAAATTTTTATTGCACAAAGGGGTAGCTTACAATTCGAAATGAATTATTGGTTTTGCTAAATTTCTAAATTTTATCTCTTTCATTAATTTAAAGCCCCTTAAAGTTTCATGACCAATGCTACTACCTCGGTTTACATGCAAGTGACCCAGCACCCTGGGCAACTTCCCGAACCTAGTGGCACTGTTCACGGAACTTGAAAACACGGGCATTGCACAAATAAAGTTTTTTTTTAGAAATCATTAGAAATGGTAAATTTAAAGTTATGTATAAACTTATTATGAAGTGGGAATGAAGTTAAGTTTAGAAACAAAAATAAAATAGATAAGAGCTAGGAAGTAGCACTTAGGTAAAACTTCAAGTAGTTATAAATATTTAGGTATAAAGCATAACTCAAAACACGTTCAATAAAGCCTTAAAATGATATACCAACACTTATAACCCAAAACACTTTAAGCGATTAAAAAGCAAATGAATGAGATTAGATAAAAAAAACCTAGCTATAAAGAAACAAGTTTTTAGTAAGTTTTAGTAACCCCTCTATGAATTAACCAACATTAGTGCTTAGTCAATAAGCCTATTTAGATTACCTGGTAAAAAATAGAAAAAAGACATGGAATCAAATAACATTAAAAAAATCTAAAGAAAATAGGACAGATCTGATAAGATCAAATGAGATCACTACATGGATTTAATAAAACATGATAAAAAGGATCCAAAAATGTTGAATATTACATATAAGGCATTTCGTGCTACAATAGAACAATAAAAGAATCCTTTTCAAGGAAAATTTAATAAAGAGATGTAAAAATTCAAAAAATTTAAACAAGTAATTAAGCAAAAAGAAATAAAAGAAAATAAACAAAAGCAAACAAAAAAAAAAAATTCAAGTAACTAAAATCCAAGTAGAAAATGAAATCAAGTGAAGATCATAGAATTTAAAAGTGTACATGACATAATTTTTTTTTTAGAATTTAAGCTTTCCTTCTTATAGGAAAACTATATAAATAAGAATAAAGTATCAAAAGAATAGAAAGTAGAATAAATTTAAGAATTATTAAAACCATAAAAATCCTAACATATAAATATTTGCAAAGATATTACGTTAATAACAACTCTCTTAAAAAAATAAATTGAGAAATAAAAATTAATAAGAATGAAAAAGAAGAATAATAAAAAGCTTATTGAGTTTAGGAGGCAAAGTTAGAACATGTAAATACTATAGAAAAATCCCATAGATAAACAAAAATGAGGAAATCAAAGAAAAGAGTGAAAATATTCAATTACTATAAGCCAAATTATGTTCTTAGCCTCAAATTGCATTTGAAATGATAAAGGCAAACAATCAGGAAAAATAAAAGGGTAGCTATAGAATAATCAAGTTAAATGATCTTTCATGTTACAAAAATTTTGAGCATCAATATAGAAATACTAAAGCTCATAATAAAATTGTAAAGTAAATATATTAGACATATAGAAACAAATTAAAAAAATGGAAATAATCTTAAATAGCAAGAAAGAATTTTAAAGGGATAAATAATAACAAAATATCAAATGACATGAGAATATTAAGTCTTTCATATAAATATAATTCAAGACATGAAAATCTGAGTACAACACATATAAGTAAAGTAAAGGAATATAAAATTACTTGACAAAAAAAAAGTAAAGAAATGGAGAATAAAAATCACGAAGAATAACAAACCAAAAATCATCAATCTTACAAATGGTCTAAATTACAAGATCAATCATAGTATTAATCTCACATTAGAAATATTGATAGTATAAAACAAACAAATCTAAATCTTTTAAGAAGTTAAAAAATATAAAAAAAATAAAAAATGACATTTTTATTATAGTAATAATCTGAGTAGCAATTCAAACAAATATCAAAAGGACACATAAATAATGTATTGTGCAAAATGATCAAATATAAGGTCAACTAAATGAAAATACCCAAATAAAATTCAAAATAAATCCATTAAAAAAAACTCAAATCAAGTATATAAATACTCATAAAAAAAACTAAAACTCTACAACTAATAATCAATTAAAGTATCATACAGAAGATAAAAAGAATTTCAAGTTCATACAAATATAAGCACACATGAATAAGTCCTAAAAATCTACCAACATGCACTCTACAACACCTTATCAACTAAGAGTAAACGTACTTAAAATAGAAAGGAAAGCAAAGGAAAACTTAGCTTTAGGAAAGTTTTGAAGCACATAATTCCATCATTTTTTATTAAATCTTAATTGACCACCCTGTCCTCCTTATCTTCCTCTATTCTCAATCTACATGTGAATAAGAAAGAATATAAAATAATTTAAACAAGAAAAATGACAAATAACATAACTTAGTTAAAAATAGTAAATCAACAGTAGCTGAAGAGAAATTAAAAAAAAATTCATTAGTTGAAATAGAAATTAATATAAGAGATCATAACTAGGAGCAATAATAATAAGTTTCGAGAAAAATGGGAGCAACTTTACATTATTACGTAAGCATTGATCAAAAGTAAATTTCTTCTATTTACGTATACATTATAACCTAATAAAAGAATCAAAATCCAAATACATAAAAATAGGAAATCAAAGAAAATCAAACCGTATCAAAGATTACTACATTAAATAAAAAGGGTAAAGTTCGTAGAAATGATCAAATAAGAAACATCAATTTTTCAAACCAAAATATAAACATAATACTCAAATCTATAATACAAGTAAAATAGTAGCAACAAATAAATAAGTTCGAAAGGAATTTTGCAATGACAAATTAATAATACTCATCTTGCAATTTTAGATCATAAATGAGCTAATCTCATTAGGCAAATATGTCTCAATATAGAAAACAGTTTTAATATCAAGAATATAATTCACAGAAATAAATCAACTACTGATTTCATATTCAAAAAAATTACCAATCACATCAAATATATGTTAAAAAATGAGATCATTAACAAGAGTTATGAATCAGATATAAGTTTTAGCCCAACTAAAACTCAAAGTAAATAAAAGGATTAATTTTCAAAATAATTAATGAGATATATAATTTTGACAAAATTAATAATGCTAGAAAATTAATTTAAGTAAATAAGTAGGTGTTTTGCATTAATTTAATCAGGCATAAAGAAGATAAAATTTCAGAGTATCGAAGTATACTTTCACATATAAGTCCAAATAAATATAAATAAACAGGTATTGATATAGAAAGAAGAAAATTTGGCATAGGAATGAAACATATTGTGACAGCAACATACCCTTTATTGAGGCTAAAATACAAACTTCGAATCAATTTCATTACACTATATATTTTATAAAAAAGGGTGAAATAATGAAATGAAAGAAATTGATAAAAAAAATCAATAGGGAAATAGAAAGTGAGCTTACCTTAATTGAAAAATTAAATACTTTGAACCCATACAATCTAATATCAAGCATACAATAACCTAAAATTATACATTTAATATGTAGCCATAGGCACAAATTCTTAGCATGCAAAGTAAACATATATATATTTGCAGAACTAGGAATACATTCTCATCACCAGCAATAAATCAAATAAACTCAACTTTAATCATTCAAATAAACAATAAGGTGATTAGAGGATCCAAATCCTATTTCGTTAAACATATATATATACACACACACACACACATACAAATAGAAAATCAAAAGAATTACACAATTTAAGTCTAAACTAAGTATCATATGAAAAGGATATGAAAATTTGAATTTAACCCTATGTCATTTTTCTATGACAATTAAAACTAAAGAATCTTTTAAGACACAAAAAACCAAACAATATCTAAAAATGCTAAGACAATAAGATTCCTATAAAACACAAAACATAAAATAACTTAGCTTTTGACAATCTTTAATGATTAAAAAGCATTTAATGGCCAAAATTGAGTCCAAGATAAGGTCAACTATCTCTTTCTTATCAGGATAAAGAAAAAGATTAAAGCTAAAAATTAGTAAAAGGTAGACAACAATAATAGGCATAAATTGCTCAAGATACAAAATAAATGTATTAAAAAATAGAAACATTACATATAAAATTGAACAAAGATAAGTATACTAGTTAATAAAAACAAAAAAAAATACAAATAAGAGAAGATACCGAGAATTTGTTAACAAGTAAAAAATAAAAGAACACTTAGTAGGATCTTAAGGATAACCATTTAATTTTTTTGCTCATAGATTTGATGCTCTCATCTTAAAAATATATAATTAAAGAAACTTCAAGCAGTTAGAAATTAAAGAATAATAAAGATACAATATTAAGCACAATATTTTTTGGCATAAAACCTAAAATACACAAAAGTGACATGTATGAATACTAAAGTAAGAAAACTGTCTTTACAAATTTATCTGAAACTCCCTCTTCAACTAACTAGCTAATATAAAACATAGATAAAATTTTGTCCAAAATAAAATGAATAAAGCTTAAGAAGAACAAAGATTAAGATCATTTCCCATATTATTAGCATAGGTAAGTCATAATAAAATCAAAATAAAGGCAATCATAAAAGTTTCAAAAGTACCAAACCTTAAAGCACTAAGAAACAATAATATAGCAAGATTAAGGGACATGCTCAGGAAAGAACAAATAGAAAATAAATCATTTTTATATAACACAAACCTCAAAACAAAAATGATAATAGAATCTTGCTACGCATATATGTAAATAAAGTAACAAATCAAAAGGATATTAAAAAAAGATGTAATAGAAAATAATATTCTTTTTAATAGCCATAGAAAGATAGCATCACTATACACACACATTGAGTCAGTATAGCATTTTTAAAATCAAGACAACATAGTTGTTCTTTGAAAGATTTCACCGAAATATATAAGCCAAAAGCTAACAAAGGAGGCTTACCTTAATTAAAGGCCAAGAATAAAAGAAAGCTCATATTAAGATAACTAGGCTAGCCAACAAATCAAGAGTTTTCAACTTCAATGAAAATGTCATCTTCATCTGTTAGTTCTATACTAAAAACTTGAACCTATTATCACTTCTTCAAAAAAGGGAGAGAGAGAGAGATTGAACTAAAGGGGGTTAGCAATGGTGAGCAATACAATGACTAAAAGATGAAAAAAAATTAAGCTGTAATACCTTACATGCATTATTGCTAATGCCTTAGAAAGACATGAATAGACCACCTCAAGCAAGGATCTTCAAAAATTCCCAAAAAAAGATAAGGAGAGGTTGATTTCTAGAAAAAAAATCTATCCAAACTTGCCATTTTGGCTTTTTAAATCATTTATAGAAGTAACTGAAAATTCAAGTAAAAATTGAACTCAAAAGGAATTCTTAATTATTGTAAAGAAAAAGTGAGATTTTCAACTCAGATTA
>CANXYI011434430.1:0-16917 GCA_948208565.1 Hura crepitans | reverse complement strand
CAATTTTTACATGACATGAGTTAATTATGTGATATATGTGTACACGAAAACAAGAAAAATAAATGTTAGTGAATATAAAGCCAAACACATGTAAGAACCTTCCTTATTGCTTCCACACATGAAGTCTATGTCATCTTTCCTATGTGAGTTTACTCGTGGGATATTGGGGATCCCGACAGGCTCGACTAATGATCAATGGAAAGCCCAACATTATAACACTCATATTTAAAGCACATGCATAAAATTTGGCCTATACTTATTAGGTATATTCAATTAAGCCAAAATGCGACAAAAGGCCCACTAGGCTCAATAGTATTTTGGAATGATTAAACACACTCACAAATAGAGGCCCATATAACACATAACACAAATTAATAAGAAACCTAGTAGAAGTTACTATTGGTCATTACAAGGGCTCTTTGTTAAGTTGCATAAGTTGTGATCATCCAAGTATAGTCCCTCCAGAATGAGTCTATCTCGTCATGAGCATACGACTGATTAGTTCACCAATTGATATACCTTAGAGGTATGAGGCCTAATTTGGTTGGTATCATCTCTTACATGCCCCTAAATTGGATAAAAATGGGTTTGTGCTTCAAAATGCCACCAAGGGTAAAAAGGATGCCTAACCTATTATAAGGCCCCAAAATTTGATGCAATTTTGAAAAGGACAATATTATGAATCCAAGCTAAAAATTTAGTATTAATTTGAGGTATTTTTAGAGCATGCTCTCATAGTGTTACCAATGGAGTTGCTATTGTTTGCATCCCTTTTTCGTGACCAGACAACTTGAAATGGTAAAAAATCGACCTAGTTTGTACCCCTTAAATCTTGAAAGATGAGAAGGCATTCCAAGAAATCTAAAACCATTTCTAATGATCGACTGGAAACTATGAGGTGGACACCACAAGGTAGGTAGAGTTACCACCCAACAAAGATTAAGAAATACCTTATAGGGCCGTACCAGGGAATGATTTAGAATCCTACTCTTATTTATACCTTAAGTTAATACAGAATTAAGATAAATTAATAATTTTATCCTTTTCCTTGTACAAGTTTTAAATTAAATACATGCACTTTAACATATAAGAGTATAAAGAATTCACAAAATCAATGAAATATTTACAACATCAAACTAAAAGTGAGTATACATTAAATCAGTTTATTGCTTAATTTTGGAACTTTGGTTCCCACATGTTTTTTTTTTTTTTACAAAATACATTTTACATCATTATGACTTTTTTTAAGGAAAATCAAAAATCATTTTTTATAAAACACTAATTTAATTAGATAGAAATCAATTCGGTCAGTTTCCTTTGACGGATAAAATAATTTTCTACTTATTACAACATACATGAAAAATTATAAGAAAATATTCTAAAAATACACAAAATAATAATACATGGCAATTTTCTAAAAAAATATTCTAACCCAAAGGAAAATAAAAAAAATTACATGGAAATTTTCTAGATTACATTCTATCTAAAAAGGAAATAAAATCAAATGAAAATTAACTAAATTACATCCTAATAGAAAGGAATAAATTCAAATGCAAATTAATTAAATTACAATCTAACAACAAATGGAATATTGAAATAAGGAAATGACTTGATCAAACTATAAACGGGTTCCAAAAATATGTCAAATCTATAAAATATTAGTTGATATATACAAATAAATAAAAATCATAAATAACAAAATCGAAATTACAAAGAAAATAAACAACATTTGTAGATGTGAAACAAATATATGCAATATATGAATAAGAATTAGAACTATTATGTCTAATTAATAAACAAATAATTCAATTCCATAAAAAGAATAAAAGACAAAAAATGCAATATGATATAAATTAAATCATTCCATCTAACTTGTAAATAGATGATAAAAATCAAACCATTATGTATATTTGGTATGCAAATGATTTAATTTTACAATGAAAGAATAAACGAATAAAATGAAACAAATAAATAAAAAACAAAAACTTGCAATATGATTAAATCATTTCATCTAACTCGTAAATGGATGATAAAAAAGGCATAATAATTAAAACTTTATATATAAGTGGTATACAAATGGTTTAATTTCATGATGGAAGAATAATTGAATAAAAGGAATAAAACTAAAGATAAAGGTATTGTGGTGTAATGAATTAAATCATCTCATCTAACTAGAAGATGAATGATAAAAGAAACGTAAAAATAAAATCAAACTACTATGCCTAACTAGCAGATGGATAATTCAAATATAAGAAAAGAAAAGAAAAGAAACTGGATGACTTATTAGGTATAATTGCCTTCAGATCGTTCTCTAATTAACTCAAGAGGAAAACTCCAAAATCTCCTCAAAAAGTGCATAATTTTTGCATTTGAAAGTGTTTTGTTCGACTGTAAATGCACAATTATTGAGAGAAGTCAACCCCCCTTGACAAACCTGTCCCTGTCAGGCTTTATAGTGGACTTGTGAGATGAAAATAGTTGTTTTGCACTATGTAAAAAAGATCGTTTTGCACTATGTAAAAATGGCCATTTTGCACCATGTGAAAAAACTGTTTTGACCCAAAATGATGCCATTTTACATTTAAAAAAATGAACAAAACAACTCAAAAGCCCTTTTTTTGTATCTTTTTAATCTAGTGTCATAGAAACTCAAATTTTTAGAAAACTAATTTGAATTTTTAGAAAGCTTGGCCTTTTAGCTAAAGAAAAACTTTAAACTAGACATTAAGGTTCCACTTATAAGAATTCTTTTCATTTTTTCATCATCAGGCAATCCAAACTTGAGAGCCTCAAAACCTAGTGTCCATAAACTATAATGGCTATCTAGGTTTACTAGGGCATTTTTAATCTCACGTAAATTCTTTCTCTTTTGAAAGTTTCAATAATACTTTATTTACAAAAAGTTTTATCATAACATTAATGCATATATATATATATATATATATATATATATATATATATATATTGTGGTTGCACAAAGTGGCACATGATTACTTTTCGATCATATAACTTTATATTTGTGTATTAATATATCTTTTTTGCTCTTACTGTTTAAGCTTGTCTCATCTTATATTTATTTATTTACTTATGCATATAAATGTTCAAATAAACCATTATTCATAATCTTATCTCTTTGCATAAATTTTCATTTTTATGGTTTAATCATATTATTATCAATTTACAGACATACTTTCTCTAAAAATCCTATTTCGTGTTCTTATAGCTTAATTATCTTTGTTTTACCCCTTTTTACATATTTTACTTTCCATTTATTATGTTCTATTACTTTACAATTTAAATATAATTATTTATGTGTTTTCCTCCACTTATGTAATTCCTTATATACTAAAAGCTTCATTTAATAATCCACATAATAATTCCTTCTATTTATACTATTAAATTCTAATGTATTATATATATCAAAATAAGCTTTACATGCTACAACAACATTCCATTTTCATAATTACTATAATTACACAAAAAATCATTACAATAAACATAGCACTCAGTTCATTATGCAAATACATTAAATATGATTATTTGTTATCTATAATATTAATCGTAATTTTCTTTCATCTATTTTTTAATCTATTATTTTTAATTATCATTAAAATATAGCATATATTCTTATTTGTATATGTGCATGCGTGTGTGTATACATATTTATATTTCATATAGCTTAATACTTCTAATTTCATCTCATGTAATTTTATGTTTACTTATCCATTAATATATTATTAAAATCTATTTATTATTCTTAATTACTCACCTTATTTATCTTTAATATCACATAATTTTCTTCAATATGATGAATTTTGCTTCATTACACATCATTTCATCATTTTACAATAGATTCTTTGAAGTTTTGACATATCCATAACTTCACAAATTTCTTAATTTTCATATATTTTCCATTTGATTTGTACTTCAGTTTCAGTAATTCCTTTAATTTCAAGTACTTTCCTTTCTAATCCATCCTAAATATTATAATCAATATTAATACCTTATTTAACTATAATATTTCCAATTCTTGTTTTATTGATTTTTCTCCTATTATTCAAATATCCATAATTATTTAATCTTAATTTCATCAATTTTAATTAATTACTTCATCGATGTTTTATTTTTATGTCTCAATATAATATCCTTACAATTTGTGTAATATTACATTTACTTTACTCATATCAACTTTAACCAGAATTTAATATTTTCATAAATTCAATATTTCTTAACATAGATCACATTATTTAAAATATTATCACTTAATCTGAATATCCATATACAATAATTATTAGGAATTAAGTAATTGGTTTCATTTACATGTAACAATAATTTCGATCATAATCTACATTTTTCTTATAATTTATTCATATATAATAGGTATTTATCCTATATACTACCATGCCAAATTACTATTTTAGTACCTTAATTTTTATCAAATTATCAAATTTTTACATAAACTCTAATATCGACACATAATTTAGCTAAGCATAAAAACTTCATGTCAATATATTTCACATCAATTAATCATTCTAATTAACTCATCTAATATCCAAATACATGATAAAACTATTAGTTTTAATTAATTGTACATTTAACTTAATTTTAAGTTTACACATAATGAAAATTCCTATTCTAACACAAGTATGGAGAATACATGCCTATTTTTATCACTAAAAACTTCCAATTTAATCTCCTAATTACACTTTGATCCTTCAAAAATTCTTTTCCCTTGTCCTTCACTAATGCCATCATCACTTCCTCTTCAATTTAAACATAAATATGTGCAAATCAATACATAAATCAAAATAAACTTGACATATGTTTAATTGAAAGCCCTAGAAACCTATTAGATGCATTAAATCTCATAAAGGAAGAAATCCTTATCAATTGATCACAATTCACATAAACTCTTTCTTGCTCCTATCTTAAAAATTTTCCCATTTATCTTGAAATTGATGAAAGAATAGGGGCTCAGAGGATGAAAACTATTGATTGGTAATGATATTTGGTGAAATTATGCGAGTTAATGAAAAAGAAATAGAAGGAGAGAATGGAGAAGTGTGTTTCAGCCTAAGGTAGAACAAACAAGAAGGAACTTTTTTCTAGAATTTTTATTTATAAGTTTTTTTATATGATGAGATAAATGGTGAGGATCACTTCTTTAAAAACAAGATTTATGGACCATATTAATCCTTCCAAAAGTAACTCTATTATTTTTTTTCATTTTTTCTTTTAATTTTTTTAAATACTTAATCTCTAAAATAAATATCATTTTCATGTAAAATAAAATCCAAAAATTCTATTAATTATGGCAAATCTGGACTCTTAGATCAATTAGGTCTAAATTACCGTAAAATGGTAATATCCTTTTGATAAGTTACCATTCATATAAACTTGTCACATTGATTTTATTTTCAATTTTTAACCATGCAAATGAGATTGTTTCATGTTAAATTAAATCCCTAGCATGTATATGAATAGTACTATTTATTGGTTTATAAGATATTATTCATATCCTGAGAAGTACTATTCACATCTTGATATTTTTGGAGCATTATAAATATGATCCTTCCAGGTTTCTACTCTATGTGTGGTTGAAATGACCATACACTGGAAATGTGTTCGGCCATAAAAGGAGCATTAGAGATGGGAAAAATTGTAACTGGTGGGAAGAAATATCATCAAGACAATAGAAGCATTGTTACCACTCCTTTTGTTAAGCACCTACGATTGTTTGCCGAAAAAGAGAAACGGATGAGCTTCCTAGGCAAAATTTCAATCAAAAAGTTAGTAAGGGACCAAAGCAACCAACCCAATCATTCTTGCACCAAAGGGTTCAACTGGGAAGTATATATTGCCCTCTTTCAAGCACAATTGAACAAACAAGCCAAATATCACCTTTCATGAGCAACATAGTAACTTCTCTTGATTTTATTATTGAGGAATCTAGGTATTGTCATTTTTCATTTATATTCTAATAACTATCCTCATTTTTATATTTTATAACTCTTTTATTTTCAATTTAAAATTATTTTTCACTATATTAACCATTTGCGACTTTGTTGTTATAAGCTAAGTCAACATTTTTAACTTTCACTATTCACTTGTACATGGTTCCAAGCCTAACAAGGTTATTATGTCCAATTTTTCCATTACAATAGGCCTCTTTGTAGTAAACAAACAATCTTTGATTCAAACCTTCCAAATGATCCACCAAAAGTAATTTGCTAACTAATTTTACTCGTACCATGCTCTATATGATCATCCTACTTTCTTCCATGGTTCAATCTTGTCATGACCTGAAATAGCCATGACTGACGCATAAGTTAATTATAGACTAACCTATGTTAGCCTATAAAACTAGTAATATCACAGAATCCATATGGCATCTTTAAGGTTTAAAGAATTAGAAGTATAAAGAAATAGTCTCAAAAAAAAAACTCCCAAAACAAATATTCCAAAAGAATAACTCACAGTCTCTATAAATTATAAAAAAAAAAAAAAAAAACTAAATTATTCAATGTGCCCATCCGAAGGAAATATAAGTCAAGTTATTATGAAAACTCTAATTGGAAATAACCAAATGTCTCTATCAAAAATTAAAACATGAACCACCTGAATCAGATAGCTAATGATCTTTAAACAAAAATAGAAAGAGCGAATGAGGTTTAAGTACAACGACTCAATGATGATTACCACAGGACATAGTAGACTAGGAAAAGGTAATGGTTTAGAGAAAATTTAATAAAATAAATTAAACTCTAAATATAATAACAAATCAGGCAGTAATAACAATAAGTAAATCAGTAGTTTATTTCAGAAGAATAAAATCTGTAGTTCAAAATATCTGGTACAATACAATAAGGTGATGATACTCGATACCACTAAAGGCTAGATAACAAATGTCCGCCCCACAGATATCATACAAATGTTTCTAATGCAGATGTCAATGATATATGATGCATGACAATAAGTTATGCAATTCTCTAAATTGTGATATCTATGGCGGCCAGATGCATATCAAATAACAGATTGCCCATGATAAAGCTAAATACAAATTCAGAAAATAACTGAGCAAAAGTACTAATTCGAAAACAAATTTCCAAATACAAACTAGACAATAATAATTAAAATAAAATATCTTTCAAATAGATATTTACATCAAAATCTTTAGATCGAACAGATTCAAAAATATGTTTAAATCATCTCCTACAGACTAAATCATCTCCTATAAACTACTAAAATTTATTAAATTAGGTAATAAATAAATCGACAACGCAGGAACCTTTTCCTAGAAACATAGCTTTAAAGCAAATAAAATTTAATCACTATAAAATTTAATTAACAAAAATAGCTCAACTGAGAATAAACAAAATAGAAAAAAAACTTGCAGAAAACAAAAGTTTAGATAAACTTTTGTAAAATTCAATTGATAGAAAATAATATACTAAATAAAATTAATTTCAAGAAAATAATAATTTTATTGTCAAAGTCGAAAGCGATGGTTTTGCAAAATGGTTGTGTGCTGTAATTGCCAATCACTTGAAATATTCACCAAAATCAAGGTCTAGAACTTGAAAACAGAACCAATCACTCTACCAAAGAAGTATTGGGATCTCCTAATCACCGTAAAGAAATTTTTTGAATCATTCTAACTATTTAATGACTAAGAAATTTTTTATCATGCCATAACTTTAGAAATTCGAGGACTTGTTGGAAACTAAAAAAACAGCACAAAGTACTATTTTCATTAAAGCAGAAAATAAATAATTTATTGTTTAAGTTAATTTTAATCCTGCAAACTCATTCTCAAAATAAAATTAATTTATTTGTAGAAGGTCTATCAATCAACCCATTAATTATGTATAGTATAATAATGAGTGTATGTGCACGCGCGTGTGTGTGCACATATATGTACATATACACGTGTGTGTATATATTGAAAATGTTCCAAAAGGAAAATTAATGGCAAATGGCCATCAATTGAAAAAAAGAATGGCTATGAAAACCTTGGAAATACAAGGATGGAACAAAAACAATTGAATTAAATTTTCCAATGAAAAGGAATTAGACAAAATTAAGTAAACAAATTCATAAATGAAAATTGGACAAACAAAAAAAATACATATACTAACCTAGTACTGTGATTCAAACACAGCATAAGGGTGTCAAGAAATTAGTTTAAGAGATTTTTTCTATAGAGTGTTAAAAATGCATGATTAAAGAATCAGATTATAAATAAAATAATAAAAAAATATAAAAAGAACACAAAATCGGTACTTATAAATTCTATAGAATTTCGGCTTAAGCAACGATAAGCAATGACCTCAAAATAGAAGTAGAGAAAAAAAATTATTAATACTAGCAGAATATTTATTGAAATGGTGTAAAGTTATATTAGGAACAAAGTTCTTAAAGAAAATAGATTACAAATTTTTAGGGAGAAGATAATCTAGTAGGTATTTTTTTTGAAATGATAATAATTATTTAAAAATAACAAAAGAACTTCCTCTTTTTAATATATTTATATAATACATACTAATGCATTCTTCCCCTAAAAAACAAAAATTTGTCCTCGAATTTTTAGATATAGGTATATAGATTATGGCACATAGATTATTAACTTGATTAATTGAATAGATAAGGATATCTAACTTGCATATAGGATTATACTTCCCATGTAGCTTCATTGCTTTTATGCTTTTTCCATAAAACTTTAACCATAGAAATTTCCTTAGTTCAAAGTTTTCTAATCTAATGATCTAGAATCTCTACTAGTTACTCCTTATAAGACAAATCGTTACAAAATTGTACAGTCTAGTGTTGCAAAATAAGTAAGGGATCTAAAATGTACTTTATGAGCAATGAGATATAGAACACTAGATATGCATTAGAGAAATTGAGTGGAAGTCCCAAATGATATACAACTACAACAACTTTTTCTAGGACTTCAAAAGGCCCAACACAATTTGCCAAACCTCATAATTTCCTTCATAAGTGACACTTGAAAAAAAATGATCACCAATTGCAAATTGCACATACTTGTGTTTGGGATCGGCATAGCTTTTCTATTTACTCAAAGCTGTTAAAAATCTATCACAAATTACATGAACTTTCTCTAAAGTTATCTATATTAATTCTAGCCTAGTCAACCTCCTCTCTGAAACTTTAGTGTAGCAAATAGGGGATTATGCCCATATAAAAGCCTCATAAGGTGTCATCTCAATGCTAGCCTAATAGTTATTATTGTAAGCAAACTCCACTAAAGGTAAATTATGATTCCAACTATTGCCAAAATCCAAAACACAAACGCAAAACATATCTTTAAAGGTTTGGATAGCCCTCTCTAATAGACCATTTGTTGGAGGGTAGAAGGCTATATTAAAATCCAGTTAGGTCCCCTAAGCCTCCTAAAATGCTTTCCAAAACCTTAAAGTGAACTAAGTGCCATGTCAGATACAATAAAGACTAGAACATCATGAAGCTTACTATCTCATTAATGTACAGTAGAGCTAACTTAGAAAACTCATATGTTGTCTTCACTGAGAAAAAGTGATCACATTTAGTTAGATGATCAACAATCACCTAAATTGATTCATAACCCCTTCATGTACATTGTAATTCAACTTTAAAGTCTATGGCAACATTTTCCCACTTCTATTCGGGAATAGGAAAATGTTAAAGCAAAGCAAATGGTATTTTATGTTTCACCTTTACTTATTGACAAGTGAGGCATTTAGCAACAAAGTCAACTATATCTCTTTTCATTCCATTCCACTAGTATAAATCCCTCAAATATCAATACATTTTAGTGGAACAATAATGTACAGTATATGCAGAATAATATGCTTCCTCCAAAATTTCTCTCTTTAAGTAATCAACATCAGGAGCATAAAGCCCATTACCATAATGAATAACCCTTTAATACCCCACCATAAAATCTTGGCCTTTGCCTTAATGAACATCATCCATCACCCTACTTAATTTGGGATCTTTTTATTGAGCTACCTTGATCTTTTCTACAAAGATAGGTCCAACATAAATGCGAACGAGTAAAGACCTAGATGCAACCTTAAATTTAACACCGTAAGTCTATTAACTCATGTAACATCCTAACCATATGTCTCCTCACCAAAGATAAATGAGTTAAACTTCTAGATGATTTTCTACTCAAGGCATCAGCAACCATATTTGTCTTCCTAAGGTTGTATTGTATGGTGCAATCACAATCATTAAACAACTCGACCCATCTTCTCTACCTAAAATTTAAATCATGCTAATCAAATATGTATTTTAGGCTTTTATGGTTAGTAAAGAATTCACAAGTTTCACTATATAAGTAATGCCTCTAAATCTTTAAGGAAAAATCATGGCTACCATCTCCAAATCATGTGCGGGATAATTTTGCCCATACTTTTTCAATGGCCGAGAAGTATAAGCAATCACTCAATAGTGCTAGATTATAGCATAACCTAAGTTAACCCTAAAAGCATCACAATATACTATATAGCCTGTTGATCTAGATGGAAGTGTTAGAATTGTTGACGTAGTCAAACAAAACTTTAACTCTTGAAAACTATTCTCACATTTTTTAGACCACTAAAACTTTACACTTTTTTGAGTTAGCTTTATAAGAGGAACTGTAACATAAGAAAAATCCTGCACAAACTGCTTGTAACACCTTACTAAACCTAAAAAATGCAAATTTCTGACACTGAGGTCAGTTTTGGCCGATGAAGAACAACCTCTATCTTCTTCTAATCAACACTAACCTATCTTTAGACATCACATGACCTAAAAATGTCAAACTATCCAACCAAAAATCACATTTGGAGAACTTTGCTTAAAGTTAGTGATCTTGTAGGGTCTAAAGAACAATTCTCAAATGATGTTCATGCTTTTCCTTACTCCTAGAGTACACAAATATTTCATCAATAAACACTATCACAAACTAATTTAAGTATGGCTTAAAACTCTATTCATTAAATTTATAAATGCAACAAGGCACTTGTGAGACCAAAAGGCATCACCAAAAATTCATAATGCCCATATCTAATCCTAAAGGCAGTCTTAGGTATATCCTCCTTCTTAATCCTCAGTTGATGATACCTAGAATGAAGATCAATTTTTGAGAAACACTGAGCATGCTAAAATTAATCAAACAAGTCACCAATACAAGGAAGAGGGTATTTATTCTATATTGTTACCTTATTTAACCACCTATAATCAATGCATGACCATATAAAACTATCCTTTTTCTTCACAAAAAGAATAGGAGCACCTCATAGAGAAATACTAAGCCAAACTTCTATCTAATAAATCTTACAATTGCACCTTTAACTCCTTTAACTCTGAAGAAGCCATTTAATAAAGAGCCATAGATATAAGATATGTTCTAAGAGCCAAATTAATGTTGAAGTCAATCACTTTCTATGGTGGCAAGCTTGGCAATTCCTTGGGGACTACATCAATATACTCTCTAACAATTAGCACTTAATCTAGGTTAACAACATCAGACTATGTATCCCTAACATAGGCCAAAAACCCCAGACATATAGGCCAAAAACTCCTAACATCTCTTACGCAATAGTCTCTTAGCACTCACTGTAGAAATGAGATAATAAGGAGCCACACTGCGATCTCTCTAAAACTCCTCTATGCCAAGAATCTTAAAGGTAATTAACTTATTATAACAATCTAATAACATGACAAGAAGCTAACCAATCCATTACTAGGACTAGATTAAAGTCTAACGTCTCTAGTAATATAAGGTTAGCTAACAACTCTCTCTTCCCAATCTCTACCACACAACCCTTAGAAACTAAATCCACATCTAATAGGTGTTGCCACATGTAAAAGATAATCTAAAGGTTTAGTTGCTCTATTAAATTCCATAGATAGATATGGGGAAATAAAAGAATAGGTTGAACCTAGATCAAATAGAACCTTAGCATTAAAGGAACATATAAAGAGTGTACGTGTACCACGTTATTAAATGCTTAAGCATCCTATTGTGTCATAGCATAAACCTTAGCCTAACCCTGTCTAGTAGATTTTTAACCCTGAGATGTAGAGGATCCTTGACCATTAAAACCTCTACCATTTTGACCATGTCCTTCCTGATTTTGAGCTTGACTAATATGCTGAGAAATCATTTGAGAACTACTAGGAATAGATAGAACTACACTTTGAGTTGAGCTACTAGTAGGCAATCCTTCCTAAGATATACAATCTAACCGCATCCAAAATAAGAACGGCAGCCATAATTGCTACATAGGAGGATCTCGAACTATTTTGACTGGTGTGCACAATAGATGATTGTAACCACTAACCATATGCTTGTGTAATTTTTTGGTGTTGCACTCCATACCTAATTGTTCTTAGGATCCTTGTCTCCCCTACTAATAGGATCTTAAATGGCTCTATCCCCTGTTAGCTTGCCCTTTTATTATGACTACCACTCTATGTCTCAAAACTAGGCTTTTTATGCTACTCTTAGGCCTTATGCTCTTTATCAACCATTTCTATATGTCTAGCTCGATCAACAATTGCATTTAAAGTAAGAAGCCATAGAGGTAAAATACAGTCAACCAGGCCCCTTTCAGATCTCCTAGCCTTCTTCTTATCACTAAGGATTTAATGCTTTCTAAAGCAAGTCAATCTGGTAAATTTCATCTCATAATAAGTAAGAGTCATGCCACCTTGCCTCAACATCTCCAATTTTCTAGCCTTAGCCTTTTGTACACTAGGAGGGATGAACATTTCCATAAATAAGGACTAAAACTCGAGCCATAAAAGTGTATTATTAGCCCTTTATGCTTTCTTTGCCTAGTACCAATTATATGCTACCCCTTGTAAGTAGTTACTGCTAATGTCACCATCCTAGAGCTAGCACAAGCTAATACCTCATAACAATAATCCATAGACTCAAGAAAATCCATAGGGTTAACAAAAACATCATCACTAGAAAAAGTAGGTGGTTACAACTTAAGAAAATTGCTAGTGTCCAGAAAGCTCTATCCTAAGATAAAGCAGCATTAGGTAGAACATCTCATTATTGCCTTTATTATGTTATGTAATTAGATATTGTCTAAATTGGTTAAAATACCTTTTATAAGCCAACAACTAAATCTGCCTTAAAGATGTGATCAATCCTAGATATTTAGACAGTAGGTTGAAAAGGTTGAGATATTTGTGGTACAGGTTGAGATGATTCCCTAGTAGTTTGAATGGTTTCCTGAATGGTAACCCCACACTTCTTATTAACTTTAATATTGGCCTTACCCTTCTCTTTCACCTTAGGGGCCATGAATTCCTAACATAAGGCAGAATTAGAAATAATTTTAGTAAACAGGAGTTTGTGCAAAAAAAGAGAAACTTAGATCACGCAGATATCTAAATGAAAGAAAATGTGAACAAGGAAATTATGGACCCTAACTTAACAAGTTTATAGGATTTCAATAATTGCCAACTTGCCTTTGATACCTATTGACACCCAAATTTGTCTAGCTCAAATTAAATAAAATTGTAAATCTTAGAATAAAATGTGAACTCGAACCTATTTTATGCAATTACATAACATTAGTAATATTATTAATATTTTATGATTTAGCATTATTATTTTTAGTATTCGTATTGTTCTCTTATTTACAATTTATTTATTATTGTTGTAATTATTTTTTATTATACTATTCATAATATTTTGGTATTAATTTTGATTTTTTTGAATTTTTAACTCTAATTCTATATAAAAAATTACTATTATCACATTTTTACTATATTAGTTATTGTTGTTATTATTATCATCATCATAAACACTATGATTTTGTTATTATGATTATTAATATTGTTATTATCTTTACAGCCACCTCTATTATTATTAATATTAGTGTCTTTTTGATGATTGTTGTTAACATTATTTTATGCTAGTGATATTATTATTGTTATTATTGATCTTATACGAATATTAGTAAAAATGTAATTCAAAATAAATAAATATAAGTTCATCTTAATTTGGGTCTAGCCCAATAATAAGTCCACTATACAAATCCAAATAGGAATAATATTCAATAAAAGAATTAGAACAAAGCCCAATTCAATTTACAGAGCCTAAAAAATACAAAAACAAAATTAAAAATATGAATAAAAATAATGAAAAATGAAATATTGAATTGGGCTTAGAGCCCAAGCGAGAGCCAAAACCAACACTTCCTAGAAGCTTAAATAAAAAAAGAGAATAATAATGGGCTGGTCTAAGCCTAAGCCCATCTAGCTAGTTTCTACAACTATCTACCAACTATAGCTCTATAGGGAGCCAACAAAAAAATAATTTGTATCTTGGATAATAAAATTAACCATCAAAAAACAACTAAAAGCGTGATTTTCCTAAGATTGGCATTATACTTAGCATTGTGCTTGCATAGTAATTTTGATACTATAAAAGGCTATCCAACAAAGGCATAATAGACAGGAGAAAGGGCGTAGAGGATATAGATTAATAAATACGAAAGAGGTTGGTAGGAGTAAAGAGACTATTCAATACCGAAAGTTGAAACTGCTTAAAGTTTCCTAATAGGTATTAAATTGATTTGCCAGAAATGTAAAGGTGAACTTGGTGATCATTAAAAGGTCCAATATTAGTTCCTCTTAAAAGAACACAAATTGTTAGCATTAATAATGTTCACCATTATGGTTATGAAAATGTCTTATTTTTACTATTTGTAGAAAACATTCATTTTAGTTGTTCTTTTTCTTTCCTTTATGCCCTCGAAATTTTATTTGATCTTTGCTTGTTATACTTCTTCTATGTAAAACCCACCAACAACTTAAGATAATAACAAAACATCTATATGGAACATAGATTTAGTGTAGTATCTATAAAGCTAAAGAACAACATAAAACATCAACATTATCATATCTCAAAGGACAAGTAAATAAATAAAAGAAGCATAATAGTATACTCATAGGATCCCACTTCCTCATTGGGCTTATTTTTATTATTTTCGAGAATCATTTATGCAAAAATCTTTTGTCAACATCTAAATAAACAAAATAAAACATTTTAACCCCCAAGTTCTAAACCCTGTAATAGAAATACAAAGAATAAAAAACAAAAAATCATAAAAAAAAATCTTTGTTAAAGTCCAAAATGAAATAGAAAAAAGATGTAAAATAGTGAGAATGTAAAAAATGTACAAAAAAAACTTAAACTAAATAAAAATCCAAAAAATAAGATGGGACCTATATATTAAGGCAATCCATAATAAAGCATAAGACAAACAAGACATTGCAAATAAAAAAATTGAGCAAATGAAATAAAAAAAGAATTTTCTCAGCTTAAAAAAAGGATAGTAGATTCAAAATAAAAAAGAAAAAAATAAAAGGAAAGAATAAAAGATATAAATAAAAAATTTAATAGATCTCTAAATTAATAAGTTGATTAATAGATCTAGAAATAACATATACAGCCTGTAGATCTAAAACTCCAAAAAAAATCAATAAGACTAAGCAAATAACAAAAGTATATCCTAAATACAAAAAACAAGAAAAATAATAAAAAAATCTCAAACAAAATTGGGAGATCCAAAATCAACTTTTTAAGGGGGATAGAATAATAAATAGAGCCAAAATCTAACAGGACGAAAATAATCAGATTGAAAAAGGAAGTTTTTTTAAAGAAAAATCGTTTAATAATATAAAAAAATAGTAAAAGTACCTAAAGGAAACACACGAATTTTTTTTGAAAAAAGAGAGCGACTAAAAGTAGAAATCAATATATCCAAAAGCAACAAAAAAATGCACAAGTCCAAGGAAAAAGGTTGCGATTTCTTTTTTTAGAAAAAAAGAAAGTAGAATAACTTGATGACATGCAGTAAAGTCTTTTTAAAAATAAAGGACCCTTTTTTTTTAAAAAACTTTGAAAATGCAATTTTTTTTAGAAAAAGGACAAAATCTAGATGAAATCTTTCCAAAATAAAAGGGGTTTTTACAAATTCGAAATAACAAGGTCTTAATTGGACCCGATGTTCATAGAGCTGAGGGATAGATGCTTAGATCCATATTTCTTACAAAAAAATATTTTCGTCAGAAAAGAAAACGGACACAAAAAAAAAGAAGGGAAGAATAAATTAATAAACAAAAAAGAGAAAGAAACTTCCATTCGAAAAGGCCTCCATCCTTGGTGATTGAACTGAATAAAGACTTATTGGTCTCGGTAAATCATTCTAACTTGAACACTTTAGCCTAATCTAATAAAATCTAAAGGAAAAAATAATCTAAAAAAATAAAGGAGGAGAAAGTGAGAGAATCGATGAGGGAAAGAAAACAAAAGAGAGAAGTAGAGAAGAGAGAGGTGATAGAAGAGAGGAGTAAGAAGAGAGAGAAAAAGAGGCTTTTATACCTTGGGTTAAGAGTGAGAAAAGTTGATTTTATCCCTCCCGTTCATTAGGAGAAAAGGTTTTAGAAAAGGCCAAATTAGTCTTTTGTCATGTAGGAGGCATTTTAAAGAATTTGGAAAATAAAGGATAAGAGAAGTAATTGGCCTTTATGCAATAAAGGTAGCCCAAAAATTGCAAATTAGTCACTAAAGTTTCCACATATCTAAAAATTTCTTAAATGAACATATTGCCTTAAATATAATTAGGCTTTAACAAAATTGGTAGTAATAAAATTGAGCAATAATATCATTTTGTATAATAATGAATCTTATATGATAAGTATTTTCTATTTTTATATAATATGAATCCTTGATAGTAGAAATTTAGGAAAAAGATCATACATAATAGATAAGTTAACAATTTTGAAAATTTTTAAATGATTCCATAATATATTTCAATTCATAAAGAAATATAATTGGGGTATTATATATACAAATTTTTCTTTTTATTTTGATTTTTTTATTTTAAGCCATAATAA
>CANXYI011434350.1:0-11542 GCA_948208565.1 Hura crepitans | reverse complement strand
ACTTGGCTCAAACATCATAGCTTCTAGGAGAATTAGTTGATAAGTTTATCTCTAGATTCAAAAATTTGAGAACAGCTTATTAAACCTAAATTTTAAAGGCCAACCACATAACTTTATTGCTCAAATGTTTCTTATATCCTTACTAAAGATATTTCATAGGATATAAATTCAATAGCTTATTTGAGTTAAAAACTCAAGCTATCAATTTTGTGCGAGTCTTAAAAGAAAAAGAGCAAAAAACAAGTTTCATCAAAGGGAGTATACTATAAAGATCAAGTTAAGATCTCAACTATATATGAGAAAACCAATTCTAGTGATGAGGAAGTGTACCTTACAAACATAGAAATAAATTCCCTATATGAGTGTCCAATTTTGTGAAAGCCAAATCTAATTCTCGGTAAGCAAAAAAAAAAAAGGAATCTAGCTAACATAAGTAAAGAGTACACTTTTAACCACTAAGGCCAATGAGATATTTGATTATCTTTTGAAAGATAGGAAAATATCATTATCAGAAAGGCATATATTATCATCAACCAAAGAAAATAAAGGATGAGGTACTGTAAGTGGCAAAATTCATGGAAGCATTCCACTAATAGTTTATCAACTTTCTCAATAAGAATTAGGATCTTATCGATAATGGCCTTCATAAGTTCCAAGTTAAAAATAAAGAGTACTATAAATGGCATAATTCATAGAAGCATTCCACTAACAATTGTATTAAGTTTAGCAATAAGATTTAGGATTTGATTAATAATAGCCTTCTTAAGTTCCTAACTAAAAATAAAGTACCTTTAGTTGATGAGAATCCATTTTTTGACAATGCAGAACACTATGGTGCACCCTTGAAAAAGAACACTTAAAGAAAGGTGCTTTGAGAAATCAAGCCCAAATTGACCAAAACAAAGAGTCAAAATTAAAAAAGCAAGTCTACAGGAGATAAAAATCACTTAACGAATACAGATCAAATCAGAGAACATTCTCATAAAAGGCAATCAAAGTAAAGTTAATTGGTTTAATAAGGGATAAAGAGATGAGAATCAATGGAAAAAAAATGGCTAGAGAAAATTAATCTGAGAAGGTCAGAGATGATCTATCACAAGTGGCTAGAAAAAGCCCTAAAAAAGGTCATGATTCTAAGCATAGAGATCTCAATATTCATCCTAAAAAAAGGACATTTAAACTTAGGCTTAAAAGGATAGATGTTTGGGAACATTATTAACCAAAGAAAATTATTAAAAGAATGAGAGTGTTTTTGTGGCTAAAGGTTAAAATGGACTACTCTCATATGCAAAGACCAAATGTGTATTTCAAATTTATTTCAATAATAGAGGTTTAAGTAAGACTTAAGAAAGAAGATTTAATGATAGAATCAACTCAAAAAGAGATTGATTTTAGAGCTAAATAATTAAAAGCCAAAAGAGCTAAGTTAGCTATGTTAAATAAACTATTTTATGTTATGAAAGACCTACAAGCCAAAATCTCTAAGTAGGTTGATTCTAAGAACAAATGGTCTACATCTAAGATTTTTTTTTTCTGATTTAGTCGAGTGTGTGCTTCACTTAAAGGATCTTGGTGATTTTAATCTAAAAATAAAACTAGTAGACAACCAGTTGAAAGAAAGGGTTATTGAACAAGAGGGTCTAAAATTCACAATTCCATCAAAGCCAAGTCAGAACTGATACAGTTGATGATAAGAAGTTTAAAAAGAAATCACCAAAATGATTTTGGATTCTTAAAAAGGTAATCAAAGAAGCTTACCTTAAGATCGAGACAAATGTAGTTACATTACCAAATTCCTTTATGGCAAAGGTTAGATAAGATACCACACCTGATGGTGATGTCATTCAATCTAATCAAGGTAATGCAGTGATCATGTTAAAAAGGCCTCCTAAATCAATGATGAAGTATATTCGACCTCTATATGTTAATGCCAAATCTAATAATGTTCTATGCAGTAGAATTATGATTAATAATAAAGCTAGTGCAAACATCTTACTTACAAGGATGCTTAAAAGACTTGATATCCTTTTCCATTAGATAGAAAGGTTGTGTACAATTATAATCAATTTTGTTGGAGGGGAAAATCACACAGATGGATTTAGGTCAAAATTAGTTGCCTAGCTCACAAAGAGGGATTTTATGTTGTCAATATGGAAAACAATTACAATGCTTTACTTTGCCAAGATTGGATTTATTCTAATAGATGCATGCCATGTTCTGTGCATCACAAGTTAATCTTTTAGAGAGATGATAGAGCCATAGAGATTATCCATACCAACCTAAATCCATTTGGTGAGGGTATTTGTTCCATAAAGGCAAAAATGCATCAGCTTGAAATAACCACCACTCAACTCACACTTGGCAATGACAAGATATTTTCAAGAAAGAATACCTAGTAAGAGATAATTTTAGGAGTCTTCTTTCAACCAAAGGCCTTGACTCATGTTAGAATCAGTCCATCTAAAATTAACATTATTAAAGACATCCATTTTATTCTAAGATAATTAAAGGAGTGCAATAATTGATAGAGGAACATAATGTTTCAACCAGGGAACACATTAAAAAAAAGATCCGATAAAGAGTTAACTTTTAGAATGAATCTTATTATTGATGCTAAAAATTGTAAGTCTAAATCTCAAGACCTATTTAAGGAAAATAATATCAGCACCAAAAAATTTTTAAAACCTTTATTTATTAGTGCAAAGTTAAACACTGAATTTGAGACTAAAATGGTTAGTTTGTGTAAAGAGAACAAAGATTGCTTTGCTTGGGATTACAATAAGATGCCAAGTCTAGATCAATCTTTAACGGAACATAAACTTTTGATTAAAGAAGTGTATAAGCCATATAAATAACTTATGCACTAAATGTCTAAAGAGGTGGAACATATAGTCTATGAAGAGATCTAGAGGTTGTTAAAAGATAGATTTATAAGAACAGCTAAGTACATGGAATGGCTTTCCAATATTGTACCTGTAATCAAGAAAAATGGAAAGATTAGGATATGTATTGATTTTAGGAATATTAACCTAGAAACTCTAAGAAATAAGGACCCAATGTCAATCACTACATGCTTATTGATTTAACTACATGTGTAACACTCCATACCTAATCTTTAAGAGAATCCAATAGGGATATACCGCAGCTTATATGAACAACATGTCTTGAATTATACATGTATAATACAAAACAAGTAGATGAGCAAAAAATTTTCATTCCATGTGTGCATATATATACAAAACATGAATATATAGTGCATGAAATTTTGATAGCATAATAGCTGTCAGCATGCACAAACCAAACCTATAAATAAGTTTTTTTTTTAAAACATATACATACATCATCCATGTCTATCATGTGTAAACCATCTAAAATCTATAACATAAAATAGAGTTCTCATTAGAAAATAAATCATGGTATCCTACTAATATCCATATTTCATTTCTCCATATACATATATAAATCATCTATTTTAAAATCCAATTAACTAGCTACATGAATTTTATAACACAAAAATTACAATATTAACTTGAATACATATTAAAATACAACAATCAAATACAAAAACTTCAACATAACTATATCCTTCTTCTAATGGACTTTGATGCAATCTTTAGCTTCTCTCTCAACTCTACTTGACTTATACCTATTCGAGGCAAAACCAATATGCTAAGGACAAAATCCTTAGTGGTGTAACCCTAACTTAGACAACCTCTACTTGTCATCAAAAGCTAATACCAATTACATGTAAAATAATATACAAAACATGGAAACTAAAAAAATGAAACAATTATATAATTTAATTAATATCATTTATACATAAATGCCATCTTTCACACATCACTTTCATCATTTACTTTAGTACGTAAGATATGATAGTAGTTATATATAATATAGGTTATTGATTTTTAAACATTCCTTTCACAAGCCTATAAGAGAATTATATATAGAGAAATATTCTAATTGCATAGAATAAAAAGTACTTATATATATATAACCATGCATTTGAAAATAATATCTAAGGTTAGACCACTGACAATTCATTTCATGTTTTCCATTTCTCAATCTTATTACCTTGCCTAAAGTAAATACCAAAGGAATAGATATTTAGAGTTGGATACCAGGAATTAAATGATAGTGGCTATAGCTTAAAGTTATAGTGAGTAGCTACAACCTGATAAATAAATAAATAAATATGGATATAACATGAACACATAAATGTATAATCAATATCAATGTGGCTATAGCTTGAAATGTTGTGGTACCACTATAACTTGATTGGCATGCCAACCTATCCAATTCTATTTCTATTAGGGTTACTAAAGTCAATACTACAAATTGAATTTTGTTCACTTTATAATTTATTTATCATTTGATAAATTGTTTTCACATAATATTACAAAATAATCAATTAAATACATCATAGAATTCACATCTCTTTTCCTTATCTTATTAAAAGCACCAACAAGAATCATGCATATGTTTCTCATAAAAATATAATATGTCATATGTTCTTTCATTCACATATATTCATGCATAAGGCTATACATATATACATATAACATTTGTTATCTCATAATTCACTTACATGTTCAAATTTCACATCTCACTTACCTAAATGCATAAGTATCATCAAGGATACTTGCCTTTTTTTTTTTATCATCCTCATCTATGCCAAATCAGTTCATATATAGTAATATAATATATATTTTCATATATGTATATACATATATCATTTCACCTTTGCATTCTCATTAATACAACACATTGATCTCAGAAATGATGCTTTCACAAAAATCATGTAGATATTACAATTCATTAGGTTTATATCATTTCATCTATTAAAAATCAATATTTAAAATTCTTAACCATGTACACAAACATTTATATGTATTAATGTTGATAATGTATGCATTATTACGACTTTAACACAATTTTAATATCTCCCACTATTATTTGAGCATAGACATTTCATATAACCTATTAATCAAAGCTATGTCTTTTTACTTATGTCATTCCATTCAATATTTAGATCTTATTACATTCAAATTATTTAATCTCTTTAATTATAAATCATATACAAGATACTTTATGTATACCAACTTTCTTATTATACTTTGCAAGTAAATGTGCCATTATATCACTAACAAACTATTGTATACTTAATATTATCAAATTCTAATACTACCACATAATTCCATCAAGGGTCAATAGTGGTTTCAAGTCCTTTTACATGGTTATTATGTTTTTCTAAAGCATTTTTTTTTGCGTATAATTACATGTTTATAAATTTCCTTAAAAGAATTATGGCTTTCACTATTCATATGGATTATGTAAGTAATCTAGTTAGAATCTTAAGATATAATCATAGAAAATTTTCCATATACATACATACATATGTGCATATATTACCACACTTAAATACATCTTTAGACATAGGCATGCATCTCAACTTTTAGTGAATTTCCTTTAAAACCTTATTTATTATATTGATAAGATTCAAAACAACTATAAGTCTCATACTAGTTCATTTCCATCCTTTATATAATATGATAACATACATATACAAGAATAGATAAACAAAAACATAAAAAACTTCTCATTATTTTAGTCTTTATAAATAATTCCATTTGTAGCTATATGAAGATTACATTTACATGATTTAGTAGGCATAAATCATCAATTATTATGTAAAATAATTACATTGTTCATTGGCTTTAAAAAAGGTTTAAATTATATGAAAATAGGCATATTTTAATGGGGTTATAGCCATGCACTTTTGGGGTCATAGCCATGTGCATATTATGATCCCAAAATCTAAACCCAGATATTAGAGGGGCTATGGCTATGAGCTCTTATTAGATGTAGAAACCCAGTGATTTTCAATTTCAAAATCTCTATTCTTAACTCTATTTTGACCTTATCCTCTCAAATCCATTTACCCCCTTTTCACACTTGTTCTAAGGTATGATTAGGCATATATCTATACATAACAATCAATTAATTCATCATGGATTTATGAAAAACTCAATTAAAACATTTAAACAACAAAATGAGAAATCAAGTTAGGATTACACAAACCTCCATATTTGATGTTTCCTTTGTTGTAATCCCTAACATTTAGCCTTTAAAGCCTTTAATAATCATTCTCAATCTTTGATAATCTCAAATTCTTCAAGGGATCCCAAAATATCAAGCTTGATTCTTCTTCTTCTTCTTTAATTATTTAAATTCCTCACTTTTTTAGCATAATTCTTGATCTTGATCCTTTTTAATAACATCATAAAGGCTTAATACATCAAAGATGGAGAGAAAATAGTGAATTATGATGGAGTTTATGGCTACCGTGGGAGAAGAAAGAAGAAGGAAGAAAAAAATGTGTCCCCCTTTTTTCTTATCAAGCCTTTATATACTAAAGGTTGAGTGGCCATGATCTTGCCATATGTCATTCATCTATGGGTCCCTTTTATAACAAAACAACTTAAAATTAATCTCACTCAAATGATAATAAAAATTCATTAACAATCTTAACTCATTATTATCTCGATTTCTTATTATTTTATATGAATAACGCATTTGCACACTATTATCCTTGAATATTACTAACTGATTAGTTGTCTTGAGCTTCCTCAAACTTTTCAATCATAAATTTATGTTAGTTCTAAAACATATCTTAACATCATATTTAATAAAAATCATACTTTACATAGTCTAAAACTTTATTATTCATAACTCGAGGTACCTTGATAATATTATTCACAACCTGAATAAGACTATGTAAAATCCAAAAATCTCAGGGCATTATAGCATGTAACATGATATTGAGTTTTATGGATGGTCAATCATGTTATGATCAAATTTTCATCCATAAAGCAGAGATTCATAAGATAGAATTTAGATTGTTAGTTATATGCCATAAAACACATGTATGATACATACATTACAACTTCATCTAATAATGAAAAAGGTATTTTCTTTTCTATAATAATTATAATTATTTTTTATATCTTAAACCACGTTATTAAGTCCCTAGTATATAATCACAATGCAAAGGAAATCATGAAGTATTCATAATGTGAGATTTTTATTGCATACAAGAGTGATAGTGCCTAAATTATCCCTAGTTATAGTATTAATAAAAAGGGACATTATTAATATAGATAGACTAGAATATGTTATACTTCTTAACTATGTCAAGTAGTAGTTCTTATAAGTTGTAAGCATGTTGATGCTTAAAGTTAACATGTAAATGCTTGGTTAGGAAGTAAGTTCATTAGAGACCTAACATAAGGTCTTCACATGGATATTTAATATATGTTAGTGAAAGCATTTCATCATATTAGTTGTGCAAATGTCCTTAGACTTAAGACCATTAACTATTTGTAATTATTGAGTGATATACTTTGACTTTAGTGCTTTTACTTCAAACTAGAATTATACTTAGCTAGGAGATTGGGTATATCATGAGATTTTTAAAGGTAGGGTAATGATTAGCAAAGGATTCACCACTCTAAATTATAGTGGGGAGTTTATGTCACAGTTCTAAAATGTTATCTTTGTTTAGGAAACTTTAGCCAAAGTAAATGCAAATTTAAATAAGATTTACAAAGGAATTTTGGAAATAAAGATAAAATTATTAGAGCTAACATATTCAAAGCTTAATTAGACATACTTAATTAAGCATTAACTTAACATAAGTCCATATTCAAACTTAAATGAGAAAAAGTATGATGAAAGGAGTTTATTGCAGGGTACGTGCATATGGAAGGCGTAAGTCTAGCCACTTAACTTTCTAACACTTAGGTAGTCATAATGCGTGGCTAGATTCCTCTCATAAATTTTACACATATGGACAATTAATTGAGAATTAATTATGATTTAATGAGATTAAATAATAAGAATCCTAGTTAAAGTAGGATTCTAATTCATTGTGTATTATCAACGTGCATTAGAAGCCTATAGGCTCACACACATAAAGAATTTGATATGAAGTTTAATTTTATCAAATATTTAATAACAATAGATGTCATTGAATATTGAAGAAATGAGAAAGAAGAATAAAATTGGGTTTTGAGTGTAATAAAAAATATCTAGCCCACAATTAGAGTTATATAGATTGGGCCTTGAAGGTCAAGATGGGGCTTTTATTTTAGTATGATTTTTAGACAAACTTTTAATGGTTAAAAGTTCCTTAAATCATATCTAAGTTAATTATAATTGGGGCCTAAAAAGGGCCTCAAGTGGCTACCTAAAATAGAGCCAAAATCCATGCATAGAGGTCGAGTAAATAGGCTTTGCATAGGGTGGTTTAAGAGGCCCAGTTCGTTGGATATATTAAATTAAATATCGGTAAGATTTTTATGAGATAAAAATCAGACCTAAAGTAACCAAGAGGATATAAAAAGCATAAAAAATTAACCACTAATAACCACCCTACCTGTCTTCTACATTAACACCATTTGCTATGGAAGAAAACTTTTTCTTTTTTCTTATTCTCCAACCTGTAAGTATTTACAAGCCTCTAGGATTTTTTAGTTCCTCTCATCTTCATATTATTATGTGGATACTATGAGGTGTTTTGATAAGAATCATTGTGGTTTGCGGCAACCTGGTGAGGTGAATAGAAGAAAAAAAGGCATTTTTCTACAAATAACAATAAAAATCTTCTACTATAATTTATGTTGTTCATTTTTGTTTTCAAATTCTTTAATGTTCTATCATTCTTTAAGTTCCATGTAAATTTAAATTCCACTACACATAAGTCTATAGGAATCAATAGTGGTATCATGGCTAGTTTCATTGAAAAAGTAAAAAATGGTTGAAAATCAATTACGGTTTATGCACTTTTTGTGGCTAAATTTTTTTATGATGATCCTATGGTTTTTATTTTTTTATTCAGATCTTATATGTGGGTTTTAATGATGATTTATAAATTTGTAAAATTAAAATTGTGTTATGCATGAAAACTGGCTATTTACCTAGCTTGTATGCATGTTTAAGTTTTTGGATTCATGTTCATATTCTTGGCTATCCTTAATTCATTTTATTGCAAATTTTTATAATCAAATCTGATGTATGATGAATTAAAATGTTGATTTTAATTCTAGACTTCATAAGCATGTAAAATGAATTGACTAAAATTGGAGAATTTATAGAATAAAAATTTAGATTCTTGAAGTAGTTTAAAAATTGATTTTATGTGTTTCTGTGCATGATATTTTATTTATTTTCCAATAATTATAGAATTTTTTTTTCATAATTATGTGATATTTATGATGTCAATTAAGAAGTTTTAAGTGGTAAAAACCATAAACACATGAATTGGATTCATAGACTTACTTGATTACCAAGATTGTGTATGGTTTTGTACTATGTAATCATGACTTTTGTCAAGTGAATTTACAATGACTTGAATGACTCAAGGAGCATATTTGTTTAAATAAAAATTATTATTATAAGTTTAAAGGTGCCAATGGCTATTGGAATTGGTCCAAAGTCATTTGGATTAGTTTTAAAGCTTGAGTTGCAATCAATTTTATAGTTCACTTTTAATTCGATTCCTAGTCAACTACAACTTGAAAACTTTTACTTAAATTTAAAATTCTAATTGGATTATAATTTTGTTTCCTAAAAATATGTGATAATTATCATCTTAATTTAATTAGATTAAATTATAACTTAGAAAAATCTAGTTAGATAAGGATATGGTGGTTTTTATAACTAATATTTTAATTCTACTTAGAATTAAAGTCTTAGTAAGATTTAAACTCTAATCTTTTATTTAAATTTAAAAATCTAATTGGATTAGAATTTTATATTAAATTTAAAATATTAAATTTTATCCTAATCTAATTGGATAAGAAATATCTAATTGGATATAGATAAGAATACTAATCCTTATTAGTTAATTTTACTTCGAATTGTATTCTTAATGGACTATAATTGTGAGAGTGTTAAATTAATTAAAAGACTAACATTATCCTAATCTAGTTGGATAAGATTTATCCAATTGAATAGGAATAAAGTTAAGGATAAAAATCCAAAACTTAATTAGTTTACAAATTTGTTTGGAATTCAAATTCTAATTCAAATTAACTTGTAATCTTTAATTACATTAGACGTCTAATTAGATTAAAACTCTATTTAATATGTAGTGGATGTAATTTAATTATCTAATGAGATTAAATAACTAAATTACATGTTTTAGTGTTGATTAAAATTCCATGATTACAAGTATGTATAATCAATTGATCAAAATAATAAACCACACTAGTTTTATTAAAGACCACAACATTTATGCATTAAAATACATGTTAATGGTGTATATTTGGCATGATGAGTAGTTATGGACTATGATCAATAGGATGATCATACTGTATGGATTACTTTGTTTTGGTAAATTGGGTATGCATGTTCTAGCCTTTCTCTCTAATTCTATTGTATTTCTCTTCTCATCTAACTCCTTTCACATGTACAATGAGGTTTTCTTTATAAAAAAATTATGTAATTAGATTATGTTATAACTATGCCATATATTTAATATGATTAAATGTTATGTATGATTTAATAAGATTAAATATGCATATGTATGTCAAAGCATGCCTAACCATGTATGATGAGACTTAAAAGGAAAAGATCCCTAAAATAGTATTAAGGCAACCAAGCCTTCTATTAATATAGGTTAAACTAGAGTTCTGTTTAGTATTAAGTTGTTAAGCATACTTAAGCCTTTGCTACATTAAATATGTTTAACTTATATTAATAGGTTTGCCTTAACCAATTTTAATAACTTGTTGACCACACTCAAGGTTAATAAAATAGGAGGTAAGATTAGGGATATATATAAAAGATAAAATTTATAAAGAGTCAGTGCCCCTAATGAAATCAGCAGTCACATTAGATGCAATTAGCATGAGATGCCAACCATTTGAATTAAAGGTTGGGCTTATTAGTGTTACTTGTATGCCTTAGAGCACATGTGTAATAAGGATAATTTCATGTACAATCAAATAATTAATCATTAATAAAATGGCATTCTTTATTACTTAGTGTTTATGTTATGACATTTGCTTAATAACAATCTTAAACTATGTAATAAAGTCTATGGTATAAAATCATAGGATAAAGGAAATCATGAAGAGTTCATGATATGAGATTCCTATTGTATGTGAATGTGATAATACCTAAATTATCCCTAGTCATAGTGTTAACAAGGTTAGATATTTTTAATATAGATAAACTAGCATATGTTACACTTCTTAACTAGGTCAAGTAATAGTTCTCACAAGCTATAAGTATGGTGATGCTTAAAGATAACATGTGGATGCTTGTTTGAGAAATAAGTACATTAGAGACCTATCATGAGATATTCACATGGATACATAATCTATGTTAGTGAAAGAATCTCATCATATCAATGGTGTAAGTATCCTTAGACTTGAGATTGTTAAGGTATCTTAAGTATCAAATGCTATACTTTAACTCTAGTTCTTTTACTTCACCATAAGGTATACATAGCTAGGAGGTTGGGATAGAATGAGCT
>CANXYI011434255.1:0-10751 GCA_948208565.1 Hura crepitans | reverse complement strand
TATTAAATGTTTATATTATTTATTTTGTAATATTAAGTCCTTATTTTATAGTTTTAAATTTATTGCCATTTAATTAAATTGTATAATCTTAATGTAATTATCAATTATTGAGTAATTTTAGAATAAAGATGGTAATTCCACATATAAACTAGCATAGAACATATAATACACAAAGTATGCAGATTGCCACCTATGAGCACCAAAATATGGATATGTTACAATATAAAAGATTTTTACAATCTTCCAAGTTGTTATTCTATATGCTTATAGAGTTAACATTTGACTAAAAATTGCAAAATACAGTAACTAATAGCATTTACAAGTCTAAACAGCTCTGAAAACATTGAAATTATATACTAATAATTCAAAAGACTACTATTTTATACATATTAACAGCTAATAACATTTACAAGTCTAACCCAAGTTAATCATTATTCCTAATTTGCATAACATTATTGGCTATTGAGTTACATAAGCATTTCCTTTTCCAGCTTACGTGCCAATTTTCTTTTCCTTTTCAATTTTAATTTGGTTAGTTGTCACAACTTTTTACCTTTTCCATGTGGTCCTTTGAGGGTGATAAGGCAATTTTATTAGTTATGATACACTAATCTTCTTCTATAAACTTTATTTTCCTTGCATTTATTGGTTGCTTTGGTTGTGGTGAGATTTCAATGGATTAAGGAGGAGAAAGGAGCAGATGGTGTTAGGTAAAGTGAATTCAATTCAATTGATGGTAATTTTTATCTATTACTATTTACCTAGCTTTAACATAAAGCTTATATAGAAAATAAAAGAGCTAGATGGTATTTTTTGTTAGTTGATATAAAGCTTTGTCATAAAAAGGAGTAGATTAGAACTAATTACTAGACAATGAGGATATTTTTTTTAACAAAAGAAATATAGAGGTATATTTGCTTTATTTTGGATAGTTCAGGGGCATACATGCACCTTTACCCTTAATCATAAAATTTGTGCAAATCTAAAATTTAATTAAAAACTAATAACTTAATTTATCTATGTGTCAAATAATTAGAGAAATCACAATCAATTAAATTCCAAATATTATAATATTGTGCAAATTTATTTTTAGAATCTAGTAAATAACTATTAGTCAACATTTTATCAATTTATATTTTATAATATTTTGCTACATTAACCTCTAAAATATTATAATATATATTTTTGGTAAACAAATATCGAAACTATCTTCCTAGATTAATTGTATATTTTTTAATGTATGTATATTAAGCACATTATTATTAATTCATGTTGAATATATCTAATTAATATAATTATTTACATGAACTTTTTTTTTCTTTTAATGTTTCATTTGAGTATTATTTTTTATTTGTAATTTTACTTTGAAGTACTTTTAACCATTTGAAAAGAAGTTTATAATTTTTATAGCTTTATTATATTTATATGTTAAAAATTTTAATGGTTAATCAAAAAACCAATTGAAAAATCGATTAAAAATAAATAATATTGATAAATCTGAAGCTAGCAGAAGGGAACGATTGACGAGCCAAATAGTCTAATTGGCTTAGGTTGATGAGTAAGCATTTGATTCCTATAAAAGTGAGGCTTTATTTAGGATGAAACCTCTGATGCTTAAGTCAAATGTATAGACCATAATAAGGAATATATAGAAAGGGTATTTGCGAAATGCCAAAAGAAGATACCTTGAATAAAATGTGGGTTATTTATATATTTACTTACTCTTAAATCATATCGACTAGGGTTAATACACCTCATCAGGTTATCATTGTATAGTTTGTTAATAACAAATTGGGTTAGTTTTTATCTCGAGTGGATGCTCTGAGTCAGACTAAGGTTTGCACATGTTAGTTAGACCTTATATCCTTTAGAACTCAGTTTCATCTTTGCACCATATGAGTCATTATCATTTGTCTCCCTAATAATCTAATTTTAATTGGCTTGTATTTTATATGCTATACGTTTCATCTTATTAGATAAAGGTAGTTCATGTTTTTGCACCTTAACTATCCAATCGAGATTTGAATTTTGAATTCTTTTAACAAATGCATCTCTTCATTTTTTATGTTTCAAATTATAAATGCTTTGCCTCAATTTTAAAGTCGATTTTACTTTAAAAGATCATTTTGTCTAGTATGTAAAACATTCTATTTATTTTCATGTCCTCTTCTCTTGACTTTTTAGAACCATATCCCTATCTAAGTAAGTTTCTATCATTTTCTTCTCTCTTCTTTTCTTTCTTCTTTTATTTTCTTCATCGAGTCAATTTATTTTTATTAATGTAGAGAGTGAGTTATCTTTGGACTATTTTAAGACTCAATTATTTGAAATCCATCCTAGGTCCACTACTCCACCTTTGAACGAGGATGTCAGCTCCTCCTAAGTCCTTTCTTAAAAAGCTGAAGTAAGCAATGACTTCTTAAACTTTATTATAATATACCTTAATTATCTAGACCTTTAAGATAATTGCCTTTAAATTATCAGACCTTAGGTGAAGATATAAAATGCCTAATAATATAATCATGTTAACATGTCCTCTTTTATGGCTTATAATATAAGTTTTTTCTATAACACATTTTTTAATGGTTTTTAAGATATTATTCAAGCTTGGCCTCAGGTTTTATTTTTATCCCTTCCTTAAGGAAGTAATGAAGGCATAAAACTTTAATCCTTCACAGCTTGGTTTGAATGGATAGATCAGCCTGAGTTATTTTTTGCTCTCTATTGAAAATTTGGCATGCCTCATTCAATAGATTTATTTAGATGCTTTTATTATTTTTCATGAAAGAATACATCTTTTATTAGTTTTTTAATTCATCCTCATAGGGGTTTGTTTGATCTCCCCTAAAATTAAAATGGGCTTCAAACAAAGTTAATTTTTAGTGTACATGGGTTTTTGGCCTGATGTAAGGATTTCATGTTCCTCAAGGACAAAATGTCTAATCAGCCTCAAATCAAAGGGGCCTTTCAAAAGGTTTTAGGCAAGATTAAATTTCAAGTGTTAGCTATTTGACCCTCCTAGCTGCTGTAGGTTAGAAGGGTGATCCTGATATTAAGATTAAGCCTCGCTCCCCCTTTCAATTATTATTTAACTTTCTTTCTGACTTTACTTTTATTCTTGTTTGTAGATGAAGCACAAAATATGCTAGCTTGCATAAAGGTTTGGAGTTGGCAAAGTTGAAGTTAATACAAAAGCAAAAAGAAACAGCAAAAGAGAAACCTAAAGCAGAAAAAGGGGCATTAAAGGCTAAGATGAAGAGGTGCAAATACATAAAAATAGTTGCTTTGTGAAAGGCAAAGGGAAAGGCTCGGTCATTCAATTTGATTGGGTTGACATACTTAAGGTCATTCCTTAAGTAGTAGTAGTTAACGCAAACATCTTTCCTTTACCTGCTATTGCTGCAAGTACAAAAAGGATATGTCTTTGGATAGTGCCGATGCCATTATAGTGCCCAATTATTTTTGGAAGCATTTATAAATAAGTTGGGAAAATACATTGCTATAAAAAATTTAGGTATAATTGACTATATTGCTAAAAATCTTAATCTTCCATGAGATTAAAGGATGCAATAAGCATAGAGCCACTAAATACACTATTAATCATCTTTTCCAAGTTGGGTTCTCTCTTTACTATTCTTTGATTTCTCTTAGCTTTTATCTTTTATTATTGTTTATTTGTTTTTTTTGTTCATCTTTTAGGGCATAAAACTCATCAGTGCTTTTGAATATTCCATTTCTCACTACGAGTTGCAAAGTGGGTTACTTAACTAAGTAAGAGAGATGAGTTCAATTATCTCTACAATCTAGAGTCAGATTAAGCTAAGAAAGAGAAAACGGAATTAGAGAAGAAAATTATTGATCTGAGTGCTGAGCTTGTTGTTGTGAAAAAAGAAATATCCAATAAAAATAAGGCATTAAATGCCCTGAAATGAAGAGCTCTCTCCTGAACATATAGAGGATTTAAAGGCCTAAACAACATAAATAATTGAAGAACTTAGAAGTCAAATGGTAACTTTACAAGTTAAAATAATAGAGGAACTAGAGGATTAATTCCCTAACAGAGACTTTTCTTTTATTGACAATATTAAGTTATTAGGTGAGCCGATCATGGTTGACAATGATGATGATAATCAAACTCTGAAAGAACTTGTTAAGGACTTAGAACATGACCACCTCCTTCAAATTATTCTCCATCACTAGGTCAAGATTGATTTTGATTTGATATAAAGAATTAGAATGTGGATTTTTTTTTTTGCTTTGTAAAAAATTTAAGAGTAATGAAGATGCAGTTTTCTATTCAATCATCTTTCTTATTTTATTTTTCTTATTATTAACATGTTCATCCTAATGTTTACTTATCTTTTTAGATAGAGGCATTTGGCCTTTAATATTCTATTTAGAATCTAATTAGTAATTTATTTTGTAATTTTTGGCTTACAATAAATTTGTTGTTTCCATGTGCACTTGCCATATTGGTTCTATTAATTTGTGAACAATACTATAAAATAAAAATTTAACTATAGGTATTTCATTGTGATTTACTACTTTAAGGCGATACGCTTCTAGATGAGGACTTTTGATATTTCATAATGCCCTTCCTAATTAGGCATGAGCTTGCTAACTCCTGCATTGCCCTATTTGATCTTTGCCTTTTTGAGAACCAAGTCACCCTCATTTAGCTTTTTGGGTTTTAGTCTAGAATTATAGTATTGAGATATATGTTGTTTGTAAGCTTACATTCAATTTTATGATGATATCATTTTTCTTCAACTATATCTAGCTTTTGACACCTTTCGCCTTTGTGGTCTTCATCATTGAAAAGCTTTATTCTATAATAGGGTAGGCTAATTTCCATAAGCAAGACTGCTTTGGAGCCATAGGTGTGAGAGATTGGCATGGTTAATTAGGGTGTAGTCTTGTATGCCTATAGTACACTGTTAAGCTCTTTGGTCTAATTACCTTTATCTATTATCATTGATTTAAAACTTTAGTCATCCCATTTATCTAAGGTAGGTAATTGAAGTAAACTTGAGAAAGATTTTAAATCCCTAAAAAAATTCTCTAAAGAGAGAGCAAATGAATTATTTGCCATTATCTGTTACAAGCACTCTTAGCAGTCTAAATTAGTAGATAACATATTTGCATACAAAATCTTGGACTTTTCTTAAGGTTATAGTGGTGGCTAACTTTCCTATCCACTTAGTAAAATGTTCAACTACCACTATTCAACATTTATGCTACCTTTTTCTTGGTGAAAATGGCCTAAAATATCAAACTCTCATTGATTGAAAGGTTATGATATTTTGATCAGCTACTATTTAGGTCCTGGCTTTTTGATGAATTTGGCATCAAAAGCACTTTTAAACCTTTTCTTTCACATCTCTTAGCATTATTGGTTAGTAATATCTTGTTCGAAAAACTTTCCTAGCCATAGCTCTGCTTACTTTTTAAGTGCCGTATATTCTTTTGTGAATTTCTTTTAACATATAATTTCCTTCTTCAAGTGTTATGCATTTGAACCAAAAGTGAGTAATGGACTTTTAATACAATTTCTCATCTGTTATGGAATAGCCAAGAGAAATTCTTATTATTCTTATTGCTTTATTTTCTACTTAAGGGATAACACCTAATTAGAGGTAGTCCATCAACGAAATCATCCAAATGGTTTCTTAATTCATCTATATTACTAATGCTTCATCGATTAAAAGGATATTGATTTCTTATTTTAGACCTTATTTTAATAAAATCATTAAAAGCGATGACTTTGGCTAGAAAATCCACTCAATTATTATTAATGCAAGGAATTCACTATATTTTCCAAATAGTTCTGCCATCTTCCAACTCTTTTAAAAGGACCATTGCTTTGCTAAGATATTTTATCATACTTATTTCCTTTGCCTCAAAGTTACCTTATATCTGACTCATGGCCAATCATCACTTTTTATGTCTAGGCTTTTTAGTAAGATTTTCTTGACCAACTTTAATCAGCTATCAAAGATTTATACCTTGCTGCATTTTTTGATGCTTTGAAATTCATCCTTAATGCTTGCTTTATGTTAAGGTGCAGTGGGATTTTAATGATCCTTACTATTGCTCTTTGGGCATCCGATCAGACATTCAGTCCCTTAAATTCCCTATACACTTAGCTACAAAGTTAGCTAAAACTTATTCTTTTAAGGATGTGCTAAGGTTGAGCGTACATCATACAACTAAAGATTTATAGACCATTTGTGTGACACCTCTTACCCAATCCAATCATCGGACCCTAATTAAAGATGACACATAAACTGATATCCAATCTAAACATATATAAAAACCCATCCAAATTAAATCTTTATTATTTGAGTTTTAAATACACTTTGCGTACATTATTTATAAAAATATGGTTTGCAAAAAATGTTTTCCAAAGTATACTACTAGGGTCCTCGTGCTAAAATTTTGGCAGTATAAAAGCTATATTGGACACTATCTTAGATAACAACCTACAAGAAAACAACACTTCTAAAATCATCTTCAAATGTTACATGACTTCATGATCCTCCTAATCACCCAATCTAACTCATCATCACAGAACATCATGCTAAAGAAAGGAAAAGATATCATATAATATAAGACTTTTAAACATGCATTAATAAGTTTACAACTTTGTCTTAAAGAGTTACGAAATATACAAAACATTTTTACTATTGTTTAAACCCCATTCCCCTTTTTCCTACATATAAGTGCTTTTACATGCTTAACATCCATAACTAATACAAAGGAAAACCAAAATACCAAAAACTTTATTGTATCTTAGTCAACACTACTGAAGAAGCTGCCAAGCCTTATATCTAATTCCCTTACCTATGCATCACAAAAATAATAATGTATTCAATTTAATATACATCACTTAAACATATATAAGCATAAATAAGTATAATTCCATATGCATCTTAAATATATCATGCAATACTTAATTTCTAATAAACACATGCAGATATATATAGATAAACATCTAACAAAATATGTAAATTTCATAAAAACATCAACATAAATCTCATTTCATAAAGTTAACATATAAACATTATATGAATCATCAAGCAAAAAATCATATTAATGTTACAATAAGTTCCATAAGATTTCAATTTATCATAATTGTTTGCCTATATACTTGTAAGACAAGTATCCAACTGGATGTTAGGAATGATTGACCACAAAAGTCTTGCATTAATAACAGAGGTCTTGTATATTAACTTAAAGGTCTTAACATTGACTGAAGGTCTTAACATTGACTCAAAGGTCTCGAATATTAACTCGTAGGCCTAAAATCATCAAAGCTTGAAGGCTAGTATACATTGGCTCACAAGCCTAAAAATAAACTTTGAAGTGGCCTAACATATGCTAATGTCCCTAATTGACTGGTCAACTTATCCAAGCTAGGTTGTCTACAATTATGGGCTAACCACCATTTTTAATTTGTTTCACCTTCTTATGTAACTTATGTAAATTTTTATAATTATTCGTCAACTAATGACCTTAGGGGAAAAATTACATTATCATGTTTGCTTAAGGCTCATAGCTCAAGCAAATTCAATAATTATGACATAAATTCGAAATTCATGTTTTAAAACATTTTTCATCATCAATTAGGCCATTCGGCTAAGATATGGCTCAAGATTTCAATAATCTCACATCATATGGTTCACATACCACATCTCATACATGACTTCATTTATATAGCAAAGTATTAAAAATTCTATTGTTAACTTACAAGAAGCACATTATATCAAAATTGTGTCATAGTCATTTTTACATTATGTAACTAACTTAAAGCATGCCTTATGTTTAGTTCCTATAATCAACTCTCTTTCAAGCATGATATAACCAAACATAAATCCAATTAATGCTTAAAGTCACATGGCTTAACCATAACCCAACATATGCATATCAATCTATCTCCTTAATTACATTATTTTAACTTATTAACTTAATATTACATTATCAACCAATTCATCCATATACATGCCTATACACCATACATTTTTCTATCTCATTAAAAATCATATCCAACATATTCTAACAATTATAACATTATTTTTAACATTCATTCTAACTCATAAAATCATTGAATAATACTTACAAGCATTAATTACCTCATACCAACTTATACATATAACACTAACCACATCAACTAACAAACTCATTTTTAGGCATCATGTATTTCGGCCTTCACTTAAAAACAACCAAGTTTATTTATTGCATCACATCTAATGCTTTATTTAATACATATACCAACTCATAACAACAAACTTATTCATTTTAAACCAAAACATACATACTATCACATTAACATACACACACATATATACTTTAACTTTAGAAATTCACACACACACACATATCAACTTGAATACACATACCTATAAGCTTATTTACACCACATCAAGGCCTTCAAACCTTTTTTTTGCCCTTAAAAGGAGTAGCTTTCTCTCTCTCTCTCTCTCTCTATAAACATAATTCTAGTTTACTTAGAAAATTCATAATAAGTCCCATATACCTCTAAAATAAAATCTAACCTTACATATGTGTTCTTGGATACCTTTAGAGCATGGAAAAAAAATAAGAGAACTAAAAAAACCTCACCACAAAAATCTCGTGTTATTGTTCATCCATAAGTAAAACCACCAAAATCTCCAAATTTAAACCATCTTTCTTATGATTCTTGCCATAAACCTTGATAACCCCATGCTAGGTAGTGTTTTAAGAGTGATTTGTGGTGCTAAATGGGTAGAAAAATAAAAAGAAATGGAGGGAATTGGAGAGAGAGACGTTGGCTAGTTATAAAGAAGAAGATGAGGGATTTTGCTATTCATATATTGACCAAGTGATTGTTTGACCCCTTTTATATGTCCACAAAATTGCCCATGGTCAATTTCTTCTTCTCTCCAAATTTCCCCATTTTAAATCCTCAATTAATGCTCACAAAAATCACTTATGGCTCATGGAATCATGTCTTAAAAATCTCGAGAAAATCGTGCTCGAAAAACTCAAAAAATGAATAAAATCCATATTTTTTAACTTGCTCGATTTTTAGTAAAAATACTTCCCATTCTCCAAAAAATCCAATTCTCATGCCAATGGACTATTTAGAATGCTTGAATATCAAGTTGTATCGATCGCCTATTTTTTGAGCAAAAATTGAATATTTTTACAGTTCAGCTTTGCCTACATCACTATTCATGTGGCACTATCATAAAAACTTTTCTTGCATTTTTCACCATCTTAATGACTTTGAATTGGCTCTAAATTTTATCCAAAATTATTTTATGATTAATATTTTCATTCAATGAGATTAGTGTGACTCAAGTTTTGAGAAATAATATTCATCCCAGGAAGTACTATTCACAAAAATCAAAAATTTTTCGGGCATTACAATTTAGCTATCCTTTCATTAATATCAGTTGTTTGCAAAATCTTTTCGAGTCACTAGTCCATTCGGATAATTATTTTATGTGATTGGAAATAGTGTTTCAATTTGGCAACACTTATTATTAAGGCTATTAACAATTATTCAACTTGACTCTTCTTTAACTCAAATCCCCTTAGTACTTAGATGACGTAATAGATTAGCTTTTGCTCCTTTCCTTTTTCCTTAACTAGCACTAAGGCCACTATTTCACTTATTGTATTGAGATACATATAAAGGATTCCTCTTGTGACCAATCAACTAAGTAGGGGTGACTTTGTTAAGAACATTGTAAGTTCCTTGAATCCTTTCTGGAATGAATTATCCCATTCAAACTAGTCTCCTTTTATTAACTTCTTGAAAAATAGGAGTTGTCTTATGGCCAAATAGAATATGAATCTTCTAGAGGAGTTATTTTGATTTAGCTTCTGAACTTTGTTCAAGTTTCTTAGTGCATACATTTCAAGAATAGCCTGAATCTACTTTAGATTGGATTTAATTCCTCTCTGTGGTATAATGAATATCACACCCCTTGCCCAATGTATAGAGACACTGAGCAAGGTAGTGCTACACCCTATACTTTTGTAGTATCATCCTTTCACATTCTTATCTATCAATCATTAGTTCTAAAGCCATAGCTATGCATAAACATGAATTTGACAATGATAAGTTTCATTATGCATTCAATTATTGTAATGTCAAAACTTTCAAAGTTTATCAAGAAATAAAAACCATTTGCAAAAATCTCAACATCAATGGTTAAAATAAGCAATAAATCTCAATCCTCAAAATCCAACATAGTTCAAAGGAAGAATCATTAAGTTTACAATAATTTTTTTTAAAAGTACCAACAAATATCCATAATATAGAATAAAATAAAAATGCATGCTTTGATGCTAGTCCACCAATTATAGTGATCTATAGGTCAACATCCTTTTATTAATCTTCCTCTACTCTAATACTTGCACAAGGAAAACCAACGCACTATGAAAACTTTGCTTAGTGTTAAACAATAATTCTAGGTAAACATCATTTAGAATTACCACACAAGCAAACAATAGTTATCATGTAACGCTAAAAAATTTTTGATTTTATGAATAATACTTTTTCAGGATGAATAGTGCTCTCGAAACTCGAGGTGCACTAAAGTTATTGGATGAAAGTATTAGTCATAAAATAATTTTGGGCAAAGTTTGAAGTTAATCAGAGTTAATTTGATTGGTTAAAATTCTAAGAAAGTTTTTATGGCAGTGTCTTGGGAATAATGACCAAGGCAAAGCTGAACCGTAAATAGTTTTCAAAGTTG
>CANXYI011434228.1:0-11143 GCA_948208565.1 Hura crepitans | reverse complement strand
CCATTTAATTGACTTCATTGTCACTTCAAATTTCACCCAAAATTATGTTATGATTAATACTTCCATTAAGTAAGTTTAGTGTGACCCGACCGCAAGAAACATTGTTCACATCTTAGGAAGTACTATTTATTATATTCGAATTTTCAAGTGTTACAGTTGAGATCCCATTATCCAATAATAAGGTTATTTCTATCAAGCTTAGGTTAGGTTGCATGAATAATGGAATAAAAGTTTGATGGAACATTAGTTAAAGGAAAATAAAATGTAAGGATGATATCTTGTATAATATATTATATAAAATAAATTGTAAGATTTTAATGGAAATATAGGGAAACTTGGGGAATATATTAAACAAAAAAAAGTGTAATTTAGGAGAAGAAGGTATACAAAACAGAAGCATGTTATAAATAAAGGAAGATACAAAAATATATAAACATAGATGATAGGAGAATGAGATCACATAGTAGGAAATACAAGGACAAAGGAAATTGGTTTGAAATATTTATATACATATAAGAGAATATGGGAAAATGCAGCTACAAAATGAAAGAAGGGTATCTAAATACATGTGTATGATTAATAAACAATGGTATAAAATAGCATAATGTGTTGAGATATAAGAAGTTAATGATTAAGTAAATACACATCAGTACCTAAACATATATAGGATGAACAAAGAACCATCTAATAAAATAAAGAAATGTAGAATCAAAATCTAATAATTGTATAAAATGAAAGCTTTAAAGAAGTAGAATACACCATTGAGTAATTCTTGCTCAATGTATTGGCTTTTGCTAATGTATAGGCTTAATCAATGTAGGTGAGGCAGCAGATCGAGTCTTAACATATAACAAGAGTCATTAGCTAATAATTTGGTAAGTGTCTCCATTATAAGAATTCAATTGTCTTTGGCATGTATGATGTAAATGGCTATATAAAATGCATCCTTAGAAATAGTAACTCTAGATTATCTAATTAATAACCAAAGGAGGTAATAATGATGATACTAGAGAGCAACTTAAGCATAATTAGGATTAGTAATTTGTTCTTATACATTATGTTTGAATGTGATACATGTTCAAAAAGCAACAAACAATATGTGAGTTGAATTTCACTGGGTACACTATGATAATTAAATGAGGATGCAAATGATATATTAGAAAGATAATAATCCAACTGGTTCTTTAGTAATAATAAAGTTTTCATAGTTATACATATGTAGCTTGAGTAATGTTTTAGGTGTAAATACTTAAATAAATCCTTAAGTAGTACATAAATTGAGATAATTAAATAAAAAAGTTCAATAATGCAAATAAAGAATAGAGGTCAATTGGACATATGGCATCTTATATTTGAATCGGCTACCAATTAGGTATAAGAGTGTTACATTATATAGATTCTTAAAGATTTGCTTGTAATATGTTTTGTGGAGAGAGAAGGAACATGTAAAACCAAGAGGAATGGGAAGGCTTAGAAAGGCTTTTAGAAGTATTTTGGCTTTTTATTGTAAGTGTATATAATGATTTATATGCATTGTGTGTGATTTTTATGAATTAAAGTGTGTGTTTATATTTTAATGTATGTGTAAATGATTTGTGTTGACGAGAAATGACTTTGGGTAGTTAAATGCTAGTTAATGTATATATAAATGATGCATTGAAATAAGTTAATGCAACTGATATATGAATTATACAAGGTGGCCAAAATCTATACTAATATGGTATATATGTGTGTTGTGTAGATATGAGGTGTATAATTGCTATGATCACAAAATGACTTAGTATTAATGTATGATTTAACTATAGCCTAAAAGATGATGACATGGCTATGTTAGGATAACATTATACAATAAAAATATAATATCATAATTTAGCTATGATATTGCTTACATGGCCGAAACATGTATGGCTTAAAGTGAGGATATATGGGTTTTTTTATTAGATTATGTGATTTACGAAGATGAATAACATAATGGTTGTATAAACTTAATATTGCCTTGATTATGACTAAATGGACATAAGTAACATGCATAAGTAGTTGGCTTTATCTCAAGTACCTTGGCCTAAATAAATAATATGGCTAATGATGGATAAAAGGAGAAAATTGACTCATTTATATGAGATAAGGAGCTTATGGCACGATAAGCAGACTAAAATCTCTTAATGGCTATAAAATGATGTAAATGCATGATATGAGGTGTCAAAGTGTAATTAATGTATAAAATAAAGTATGAGTTGGGAACACATATGCTTGACCTAAACAAGTGCCTATGGTTAGTAATAAGCATAAAATGACTTTTGGGAAAAATATGTGTGTGTTAAGCTAATGACATGATGTTATGTAGTAAAATGTGTTGGATATGATAATAATGGTAAAAGGCTTAAGGTGTGAGGTTAATATGTGATGAAGGATGAAATAATTGATGTTTTAGGCATAAATATGCTAAGACCAAAACTCCATTTGATAATTTTGATAATGTATAAAAGTTAAGTAAAGTATATAGGTAATAATGAGATAACTATGCCTTTGAATGGAATATTATATAATCTGTGTATTCTATGAAAAGGATTGATAATTTTCATAATGGCATGATAATGTATGTGATTGATATAAAACATGGGTTAGTCTCATATTGAACCATAGAGTTTCTATGTAAGGTAATGCAAAGTTATAAAATAAGTTTTGAGTATGTGTAAATTGGAATTCACATATTATACTGATAGGAAGCATGGAATGAGAAAATATGTGTCGTATGTCTTTTATGGCCAAAATGCCTAGCTGAGGAAAATAAGGTATGCTTTAATGCTATGATCATAATGTGATTTCATAAGTATGTTACATGACATACAGTATTAAAAAGCATAGCTACATGCAATTTGTGTAAGCAATATTAAAATGACTTGATTGTTACATAATGTATATATATATGACTCTTTAAGACATGATATGTCAATTATGGCTTAATAACATATGTGGATATAACTTATGCTTCTATAATAATAAGAACATCATAAAGGTTTAATTTATAATGGGGATGCTCTATGCACCTATATTATTATTAAGGCATGGAAAATGCTAATGGCATAACTAATATACTCATGAGCTAGAAAGCAAAGAAATATTACATGTAATTAATTATGTTAAACATAAATAAAGATTAATGCCCATATTATGTACACAACCCATATTAGATAGGTTGACCAATTAACTCAAGAGATTACAAGCTATTTAGGGCACTTCGGTGCTTATTTTTAGGGCGCGGGTCCATTGTATTTGCCTTTAGGCTGTTATTTTATATCAAACCTTCAAGTCACCATATCAAACCTCTAAATCACTATATTAGATCATTGGATCAAAGTTAGACCTTTGTGGTCACCATTAGTATCACCATATTACCAACAATACGTAAAGCATATGGTATAATGAAAAATAATCAAATTGTACATGTATATTAGCATATAACATTGTATACACCACTAAGCTTTATGCTTAGTGCATTATCTTTTCTACAATGTGTAGGTCATATCAGATTAGTATCAAAGCCTAAATATCAAGAAGCAGATCAAAAGAAGATTTCCTTTAGTATTTGTTTATTTTAGTATATGTTTTGTGATGTATCATAATTGAGGCACTATTATGTATTTTGAGATATTCAGCCTAATCTATGATGTATATGGTTTTGTAATTCTTAAAATAAACTTGTAAACTTATTTAAGTGTGCATAGGTAGTTTTATCTTGCATGATATCTCTTCCTTGTGTATTGATAATTAAATGTGAGATCGTGGATATTAGAGTGATCATAAGGATCATGGAGTTGAGGTGCAATGTTAGATATATAAAAAGTGTATTATCTTGCAAGTTGCTATTGGAGAAAGTGTCCTCAGATAGTGGTTATGCTACCGAAGATACGAGGACCCTAATAGTATAGCATAGAAAAGGTTTTTAATAATTCACATTTTTATGAGCTTTATGCATGCAAAATAAGTTTTCAAACAAGGTTTTATATTATAATAGTTTCCATAAGTTTAGATATCTTATTGAGTGTGTCGGTCCTCATTTAAGGCCAGTGAACGGACCGAGCGAGGGGTGTCACAATATATCTTTCTTTCAATTTATTACTTAATAATGCGTAATTATTCTTACATTAATTCTTATTAAAACAGTTTCATATTCTTTTTCTTAACTCACATTTCCTAAATGTAATCTATTTATTTTCTTTTCTTTTCTTTACATTGATATTATTATTATTATTATTGTTATTATTATTATTATTATTATTATTATTATTATTATTATAAAATAAAATCCTTATTTATTTGCATATACACATATGCTTTATATTTTCTTTTATTTCCACCTAGCTAACCTATTTTACGTAAATAAATTTGCTTACTTATATACATATAATTATATTTTTACATATCTATTCCCTCAAGGCATCTAACCTATATCAATTAGTTTCATAATTACTTCTAAAGGCCTTTTAATTTCCTTATGTTATATTCTCCATTTTAACTTATTATATTTTATTTATTCTTTTCAAATATTTTGTTATGTTTTACATTTCATATATGTGATTAGGATTCAATTATATTTTAAGATTTACCTATAATAGTCAAGTAATAAATGATCTTTCTAATAGTATTTACTATAGCTCAATTAGTCGTTTCATATCTATCATATACTTATATTAATGTATACATACATGTATACATACATACACACACACACTCTCTCTCTCTCTTTTTTGATCATATAATAATCCTTTGTTCTTAATATCACATGCATATATTTTTCTTTATCTCACATATTACTCTACTTAATTATTCATGCATGTTCATATACAAATACCCATACTTATCTTATGCACATTGAAAAATTTGATCCATTAATATATAATTTTACACATTTATTTTATAATATTAATTATCTATATAAGTTTCCTAATTTCCAATTCGTATAATTTAGGTAGCCTGATTCCTTTCTTGCATACTTATAGCTCATATGCTACAAAATTATAATTCTTTATCATTTACATACATAATCTTCCACTAATTCAATCCTTTTTCTCTCACTCTATATTTTGGTACACATATGAACATATTCATTATTATTCTTTTATTATCCTTACCATTTTATTCTTTCATTCTAGCTTAAAATATGTCAAATATATCACTACATGTAATAATTTTCATTTAACTTTTATAGCTATACTATTCGACCTAATGAAGTTCTCACACTTCTATTTCTTTTTTTTTTGTCATTTTTATATTTCCATCATCTCATTTAATATCTAATTGTATGTATCATCCATCAATTTCATATAAAAACCCATAATATAAAGTTCATTATTCTCGTAAACATAAATATGTAAATTTCATAACTAAGGTCCATAGGATTATAATATACATACCTTATTAGCTTAAATACACTTAATCTTTATCTTCACTTTATCATTTCATCACCCATCATTCAAGTTTCATCAACTTTATAACCATATTGCTTATTCAAATTTCTTTAAAATAACATTAACCACATAATCTCATCATATACATATAAACTATCACCTAAATACTTTAATTAATTCACCTAATTTACTTGGTTTGAAAATTATTTACCAACATAAATACATTTCTATCACCTTTTTTCCTTCCTCCAATTATTTACTTTTTCCATGCATTTTTAAGAAGCTAATATAATAGGGTAGATAGCATAACCTCTCAATTAAAACATTTGATGATTATTCGGTGCAATAAGATGTGAAAATCATAGAAAAAGGGGGAGTTGATTTTTGGCCATTGTGAAAGAGTTTGGGAGAGGTGTTAGCTAAAATCAAATGAATTTTTTTATTATTTTCTATATATTTATATGGTAGATCAATGGATAGGATTAAAAAGAAGTAGTACACATGAATGGTAGGATTTATTCCATGTGTAATTTCCTTTAAAATATCTTTTAATAATTTCCTACCTTAATTAATCCACATTAAACTTGGATGCCCAAGATCTTCAATGCTACTATTTAATCCAATGGCCATCTTTGCTTCCTGCACATAAATTCCACTATGTTTTCTCATAAATATTCATTTTCTTGAATTTATTTTCCCAATTTTTTTTCTAATAGTTCTCATGCCATAAAAGTTTGAGTCACATTATTTTTGTATTCCTCAAATTATTTTAGTTTTAGTATGTGGTGGTTTTGAATTTTTTAAGCACGTTTTTTAATTTTTGGTTTAGACCTAAATGGTTTACAATTCATTATTGACCATAATCTAAATTTCATTTTTAATTTTTAACAACTTATATAACCTTATTTGGCTCTTAAATTTCACCATACTTTATCTTTTACTTTATACCACCTCTTAGTATGGCCAACTCAAATTAGGCTCAAGATGTACTATTCACGGCTCATGTGTCACTATTCATCAAGACCATTTCTTGAAGCTCATTCTTTTCATATTTTCATATTCCTCTCATACAAAATTAATATTTTTCATCCTTATACATGTGTTCCACTCAACCTTGGGCCTTTAAATACTCATTTCTAATTTTACCCCTTCCTTTCTCATGTATTTACCATTTTGTCCTTTGGTTATTTTTCACTCCATTGTTTACACCAATTGACATTAATCAATTTATGTATCTATTTTATTCCCCACTTTTTCTTTTAATAACTTTATCCTTATGAAAATTAGATAGAAAGTCGGGGTGTGACAATTCTTCCCCTCTTTTAGAAATTTCGTCCTTAAAATTCACTTATATGCTTCTCTTCTTTAACATTTCATAAAGGATACAAATACTCCACATACCTTAGATTTATGAATCTTTATAACCCTTCTCTTCCTTGTGATTTTATTCTTAACCATCATGATCTTCACTTAGAAGGTCTCACTTATATGCATGTGTCTGGTCATTTTTCCTTTCAATTAGGGCAATATGCATGTGTATATGTTTAACCTATGATTACACATATTTAATAATATAAATTAATGATAATAATATAACATGATCATGCATGTTTTTATGATGATAGTCAAATGGAATCATGCATAACCCTTCCCCTATGTCATGTTAATAAATGTGGCCCTTAATATTAGGGAAAGTTGATCAACAACTAGGAGCAATCAACTATGGTATTCTTAAAAAAACTTCTCTACCCATAATTCATCCAGTTCATCAACATATAACTCCTAATCCCTTATTGATACACCTATATATATCCTTTTAATATTAGATCATCATATGACCTTTAATAATGCTAATAACATTCCATTAATAGGATAAAAATTTCCATTCTATATCATATCCTTACTAAACTCAGCTCATATTTACCCATAGTCTATATACCATCTCTGTGACACCCCTTACTCAATCTGGTCACTAGACCCAAACGAGAAGTGACACATAATAGATATATATACTACCCTTTTATTGAAAATATGTACAAATTAAAAACCTTTTGAAATCATTTAAAAATAGGTGTACACTTTTAAAACTTAGCTCATTAAAAACCTTTTCTAAAACTTTAAAAACCATTTGGGAACTATTATGACAAAAATTCGGTAACATAACGACTACATCAAAACACTATCACAAAATAATTAGTAACTTGGAATTCAATCAACACTTCTAAACTTATTTCAAACTCAATCATCATAATAAATCCTTCTAATCCATTCTAATATCACAACATAGCGCATTCTTAAAACATTCATTCTTACATCATAAAAATAGGATCCTCCTAATCTTTCTTAATAGACACTACCTCTATCTTTACTCTAATGCCATATGTTGATATGTGTCCTAAGAAAGGCACTTCCTTATGCTAAAACTCAAACTTTTTAAGCTTGGCATAAAGCTTTTAATCTTTTAAAGTTTGTAATACAATCCTAAGGTGCTATTTATGATCTTCTCTACTCTTATAATACACCATGATATCATCTATGAAAACCATCATAAATTAACTTGGATAGGGTCTAAAGATCCTATTCATCAAATCCATGATGACTGCTGGAGCATTGATAAGCCCAAATGTCATTACCAAAAACTCATAGTGTCCATATATAGTTCTAAAAGTTATCTTAACAACATCTGCTTCCTTAACTCCTAACTAATAATACTATGATCTTAGGTTAATCTTAGAGAAAACTTATGCTCCTTTGAGTTGATCAAACAAGTCACTTATCTATGGCAATGGATACTTGTTCTTAATTGTCACTTTATTCAACTACTAATAAACCACACATAATCTTAATAATCCATCCTTTTTTTTCACAAAAAAAATTGATGCTCCCCGTGGTGATATACACAGTCTTATGAAACCCTTATCAAGCAATTCTTGTAACTCTTTAAACTTTGTAAGTGCCATTCTGTATGGAGCTACTGATACTAGTGCTGTACTAGGTAGAACTTCTATCCTAAACTTAAGCTTCCATTTTGGTGGTAAATCGAGTAGCTCATCTGGAAACACATATATAATCTTTGCACTACTAGTGTTTGACTAGCATCTAGCTTATCTCTTTTAGTGTCAACCACATAAGCCAAGTAGGCCTAACAACCTTTCTTTATCATTCATCTAGTTGTAATAGCTAAAATCATATTATACATGAAGTTTGATCTCTCACTCATGACCATGAATTTTGATCCATCAGCTGTTCGAAGAGAAATCCTTTTATTTCTGTAGTCTACCATCACATAGTGCTTGGATAACTAATTTATGCCTAAGACCAAAATGAACTCATTGAAGGGCAAGTCAATGAAATCATCAAAAAATACATGTCTTTATACTATTAAGGGACATTCCTTATATGCTATGTTATCTATCACATACTTCTCTATGGGATTGCTAACCATAATGTCTATATAACTTTAACCCCTTATCTTGTGCCCGTGCGATGCTTATGTATGAATGAGTTTAACCCGAATCAATCAAACATAAAACTAAAAGATCAAAGAAGTAAATGTACCCATAATCACATCTAGAGAATTAACATATTCTCTTGCCTTGATGGCATACTGACGTGTAGGCAGTCTAAGTTTTACCCTCTCTACTCTCTCCAATCTAGATCTTTGATCACCTATTGGTCTAGCTCCTTTGTCTCTCTTATCTCCTCTCTTGCTTTTAGCAACAACTAGTGTAGAAGCCTAAAATTGTGTAGATGCAATAGGTCTCACTAGGTAATCCTTCTACTAGTGGTCTTTAGAACCATATCCATAGCATGTTTTAGGAATGGTTTCCCAACAAACTCCCCTATGTTTCTTATTACAATGCTGGCATATTTTTACTGGTGTAATGCTAGTAATAGAGACTAGTGCACTGGCTACTTTAGCCCTTTGTCTAGACTTTTAAGTCTAACCTTGCCTCTATTATTGCCTCTACTAAGGCTAATTAAACTTGTATTTATTTTTAGAATGAGGACCTGAACTAGCTTACCCCTAACCATAATGTCTCTTATTCTGGCAAAATTCTTTCCTCTCTTTCTAGATATCCTTAACTACATGTGTTACTGCCATTAAGGCTATAAAATCTCTAAGCTTCATGCGAGCCACTTGAAGTTTAATCTCATAGTTGAGGCACTTCTCGAACATCTTACACCTTTTTGCCTCATCAACGACCATCTTCTTGGCATAATAATTTAACTTGGCAAACTCCTTCTCATATTTAGATATAGAGTAATGTCTCTACTTGTGGTCCACAAACTCTTGCCCCTTTATAATCTTTTATGATATATTTCTTCTAGAACTCCTCTAAAAAGAAATCCCAAGTTACTTTTTTAGCTAGCATCTGCTCTATTAATACATCCCACAATCTGAATGCAACCTTTTGTAGTAAAGATATTGCACAAATTAAGCTCTCCTCAATTGTATATTTAACTTGCTGTATAATTCTAATCATCCTTTCAAGCCAATACTTAGACTTGATCAAATCATTTAAACCTTTACCTCTTAAAACCTTAACCCTTATCTTTTTAGTCATTTTTGGGTAGGTCTTCTAAAGGGCTTGAGAAACTGAAGGCTACTATATCTATCATGCAATAATTTTTAGTTTGATTTACCCATGCATAAAATGAGAATTAGAGAAAATCATGGGAAATAAAATTGATGTATGGATCAAGTAGAGTCAATTGGTATGAATAATAAAGTGAAAATCCACCAAGGGATGTAACGACCATTTTTTAAATTGTCAGGGGTAATTTTAGAAAAGGCTAATTTAAGGCTCATTAATATGTAGAACATGTAAGGAAAAGAGAGAAATATGAAAATAACATGAAAAATGCAGAAGTGTGAAAAAAATAAGGTTTGGGACCCGATCTTGATGAATAGTAACACCAGGTTGTGAATAATGCTACTCAGACCCAATTAGGGTTATTGTACCGAAAATAAGTATTAACTAAAAGACACTATATGGTAAAATTTTGAAATTATTTGAGGTCATATAAGTGGTTAAATAAGCAAAAGAAGTTTAAATTGCAGTGTTCCAGCAAATAATAACCTAATTTTAGCTGAATGATAAAATATCTAAATTAAGCTCAGAAAAATATGAACATAGCATAATTTGATAGTAAAAAATTGTAACTAAACCAATGGTGCTGAGATTGGAATTTTTTAACCTGGGAAAATAATTAATTTAAGTTTATTAAAAAAAAGCAATTTGTTGGTTTAGTGGGTTCTTCTCAGTCAAAAATTATAAAATTTTAGAAAAGTACTAATTAAAGTATTTCTAAATTTTTGGTAATAAAAATGGAATTTATTGAACCGTTTATGATTAAAATTAAATTTTAAAGCACCAAAATACCCTAGAATTAATCCTAACTATTGGATTTTAAGTGAAATGATCTTAGCCATTGAAAGAGAGGTATATGAAGGTGGAAACATCTAGATTTTTTGTAGAGAATTGTATGCATCATCTTCTACCTCCCACCATAAGGGCCAAAATACCATGATTTTTCTCTTTCTACCCTAAAATGATCCCATACCCCTAAATCAAAGGTGTAGAATTCATTTAACACCTTATATAGCCTACTTATAGTGAGAAATGAGTAAAAGAAAGTAGATTTGGAGAAAATTCACGGATGGAGGAATTTGGAGTTTCAAATTTCTTATAATGGTAAGTTAGTTATTTTTAAGGTTTATTAATTTTCTA
>CANXYI011434104.1:0-14131 GCA_948208565.1 Hura crepitans | reverse complement strand
GATAAACAACTGAATAATGATAAATCATTTACAACATTAGTTATGTTGTTATACTGTGATATTAAATAGATTATTTTAATAACTTACATTTTATATATTAAATTCTCTTAAGTAATGAAATATATAATTAGGTATTTTGTAACCAGTAAATACAAAAGCCATATTCTTCTCTTACCATCATCTAGCAGGCGGTCTCTCTCTTTCGCCAACTGTATCCCTACACTGATTCTAATTCCTAATTTTAGGTACAATATTTGCTTCTTTTTTAGCTTTTTTCCTTCAATATTATTGGTAGTGAAATTGAAATGAAACCTAGAATTTAATTTGAAAAGCTTGGGGATCAACATGGTCACAATGTTGCCTGCTATTTGTAATGAAATTTTATTCGATTTTGTCTATTTTTTGCACTTCTAACAACTTGAATCCTCTTTTTGCTATTTATATGGAATAACTAACAACTGCTTATCTTTTGTTCCAAATACCTAACAAAAGTAGCATTATATTATTACAAATTTTTACATTATATTATAAGTTTACATAACTATTTATATATAATTATTATATTATTATGTTATCATCTCTAGTTTCTTACTATTATGTAAAATTATTACAATTGAAAAATCTTTCAAATTAAATGAAATTAACTTTTTGTTATTACTATAATAATTTTAAATCAAAATTAGTCATTTTTAGTCAAAATGAAACAAAAATTATTAATCAACATAATTTAATTTATATCTTTTAAATAAAAATAGCCTTGTGATTGATTTAGACGCCTGAAGTTTGGCCTATGATGATAATCAGAGACAGGCTCAAGCAACAAGGCAAACAACCTGGAAACCAATTCCACATGAACTAACATGGCACAAGTCCATCTGGACTTAATGCTATGAGGTCCACACTATAACTAGCCTAGACTAGTTGAACTCGAAGCCTAAGATCTGCACGAACAAGCTAAAGCCCATATCCGCACAGACTAAAACAAACATGGCCCAAAACCTAGCCCAAAGCCTATAGATTGGCAGGAAAACCTATAACCTAAGTCTGCACGGACTTAGTCATTCAAGTTCGCATCGACTTACTAAAGTGAAAGCTTTCAGAAGTGCAGGATTCCTATCCAGACTCTGTCTCTCAATCCTAGAATGACTCTATCACTTCTGGATGGGAGAATCTTAACCCTAAGCCTACAAATACCCTTTTTAAGTACAAGAAGAAGGGGGAAACTCAGAAGGAGGCAATTCTGAGAGCATTTAAAAACCCTTGTTCATGAGTCCAAGAGAAGACTTTAACCAAGAATCATTTTACTAGTCCTATTAACCCACACTTAAATTCTATTCTTCAACCCTACCTTCTGCATTATTGCTTGAAGTCCACTTATAAGGGTAAGATCTTAGGCCTTTTATTGTGCATTCATACTATTTTTATAGACTCAGGATCTCTAAGGATTGATCACAAGTAAGGTGATTCTATGTAATCCCTATTTTGATCATAAGAATAGGTCGTCATTTTAAGTTCTTTCATATTGTACAATTGACCTTTTTATGTTATATCTATTATGTTATTTTCATCTTAATTACATGGACCTATCTATGATCATGATGACGTCCGCATGGACTTACTATATCGATATGTGCATGATGTGTCATCTGCATGAACTTAATTTCAATAATAGTGTCTTATTTGTCTTATGTATCATGTTATAACGTATTTTTTTTACCATATTGACATAATTCTATGATGTTAGCATGTTGTACAATTATTTCGCTCTATAATATGCATATTATTGATGTACTAAAACTGTTGTAAAGTTCACATGGACTTGCTCTCACGAGAAAAGTAATCTGTATGGATAAGCTTTTTTATTCTATCTATGAAGTCTGTATGAACTCCCTCGAACGAGGAACGTAGTTCGCATAGATATATTCATGTTAAGCATGTTTATTCTATTATGAAGTCTGCATGGACTCCCTCTCACAAGGAATGCAGTCCACGCAGACATTTACTTTGAATTCCAATTTTCACATGTATTTGTATTTCTCATCTTTTTTATGAATCCTTATTTGGTATCGTAAACCTTTTCTTTGAGTTATATGCAAGTGACCTTTCTCACTAGAGTGGAGGTCCAAACAAGCATAATAACCCTTATAAGCAGTAGTCCATATGGACATATGCTAAAGCTTCATAGAGTCCGTACGGACTTGTCGATGTATAGACGGGACCAATTAAGTGCTCTATTTTATTTCCTTTGGTTTTGTACTTACTATATCTTTAGTTTATTTTCGGTTGTAATAAGTAGTTAAACAAATTGTTTTATATGCCAAATGCTTAACTTCACATCAAATGATTTTCTAACTAATTAATCGGTGTTTTTCTAATAAAAAATAGTTTTGAGTTTTCCTTAACCAAAAGGCATAATAAAATGTATTTTAATAAAGGCTAATCTCCTAAAGATGGGAGTTAGGCAATTACTGCCAATTCTTACAAAACTATAGGTAATTGTTAGATTAAATAACAACTAATGAATAACCCAATTTTTAGATGTATAATATACTTGTTGTATGCTTTAAATTCCGCTAATTCACTTTTTATACATGAAAAAGTGACATAACTGCTTTAAATATAATGCATGCTTGGTTGATACGGGATTGATAAATGTTACAATATACAAGGAAGGCATATTATTGGGGCATAAATAAGATTTGAATTTTGAACCTTTCTGGTACAGAAGATTGGAGGTTTTGATGTAGAGGCCAGGTGGCGACTCCCAAACACTAAACTTCTCTCATCCCTGGTAAAATACATTATTTTCTCTATAGTGGCGACTTCGCTTGGGATTGAGAATCTCAATTTGAAAGTGCCCAAATAATATGCCATCAAATATTCTAATTTTTATCAGTCCCATACATTGCATCTTATAAATTATGTCCCTTTTACCCTGGATGGTGTTGTGAACCATGACTCTATTTTCATTTAAGGATGGAGAAGTGCTAGCATATCCATCACTCATAAGCCTCGTGCCTTCAGGTGTATGAAAAGGTGAACTAATTGATCACCATTATCCTTGATTGGAAAGACCCGTTAGGAAGGACCTCTGCTTGTAGGAGCTATAAGTTTTTTTGCCAAACCATAAGCCCATATAGTTAGCTTAGCAACTTCCTTTAGGTTGTATGACCTTAAGAGTTTGTGATTGCATTATAATTGCTATGTGGGCCTATCACATTTAATCTTATGTAAAGTGGGGCCAAGCCTATTATGCCTTTTGTCTGGAATGGGGCCAACCTAATTTCACCTCAAATAAGACCTAAATGTTATAGGCCATTACCCTTGCATGCACTTTAAATATGAGAGGTCATTAGGCCTAATTAAGCCTATATTTGAACCTATGTATCCAACAATAATGCTTAGGTAAGCCTACCTAGGAAGAATTGCTAAGACCACGTGTGAAGGAGTAATAAGGTTGGAAGGCTTATTGCTTGTGTTTGTTTTTGTACACCTTAACCAATATCCTTTTTTAACATCACATTGTACTTACTACATAACATAAACTTTATGTCTTTTTTATTTTATATACCATGTGTATATCATGCTTTATCTTAATAGACATATATAATATTATACCTACTACATTACATAAACTTTGTACCTTGTATACCATATACATCTCATAAACTTTTACATTTTTATCCTAATACTCATACAGTGTGAAAACGCTTCATATAGACTTAAGCACACTTCACACTAGCATACGACACGCTAACCATGCATCAAAAATTTTCATTTTATAAAGGTCCACTAACTTCTTCCTCATGCATCTTGTAACCTCATACCTTGTATCCACATATTTATATCATTCACACATGAGACATGAAGCACACATACCATGCATCATCTTAGATAATTCATGCATAATCACTAACCCTCTATTCTATAGCCACTATTGATCCATTTGCAAACCACTAAAGAGAACGATCATGCCTGGAGATGAACTAGTAAAGAAGACCATGCTAAATGAGATCTTTTAAGATATGAAGAAAAGGATGATGGTTGCCATAACTAATGCACTGTAAAGCATGAATGCTCGGTAGGAAGAGGGCCAAACTTCTGCTATTGAGAATAGCAAGAAAGAGATGGTTGATAACCAGATTTCTGATAAAGAAATACCACTTGTTAAGCCTAGCTATAATAGAATTCCACCACCCAAGTATGATACGGAAGATCCGATAAAGGAATTGAATGAACAACTAGAAGCCACGAGTCACCTAGTGATCGAGGGCAAAGATATCAACCTAGAAGACATCAGCCTAAAGCTTGATCATGCCATGCCCCACAAATTCAAGATGCCAAATTTAAGTAAGTTCAATGGCACTTCTGACCTGAGGACTCACTTGAAATAGTATATAGTAGCCATGAGGTCAACCAATCTATCAGAAACACAAATAGTGAGCTTGTTTAGTATGTCTCTAACTAGGTAAGCCCTAGACTGGTACCATAACTTAGCAAATAGGGTCAAAGTAAATTGGAAAGAGTTAGCCCATGCATTCAGTAAGCAATAATCAAACAATACAACCATTGAGGTAACCCTCAAAGACTTGGAACTAGTGTACTAAAAATTAGATGAAACCTTTTCTGAATATTTAGAATAATAGAGGGACAAGGTGCTCAAAATGAGAAATAAACCTGATGACATCAACCAGATCAAAATGTTCATAAGGAATGCCAATAATTACATAAAAGTGGGGCTTTTTACTAAAGGCATTACCACATGGGAACATCTCAATGACATAGCCATTGATATGGAAGTGGCCTCTTAGAATAAAGGATTAAAAAATAATGGCAATAATAGCTCCGATCAAGATGCCAATGTCAACATAGTCAACAATCAATGCTTCTCCAAATTTAGTAGACCTATGTCTTAGTGCTTGAACAAGCTCATAAAAAAAGGGAAGCTTTAACCCTTACCATACCAACCTCTGATGGGGCCACTCTTAGCTAAACATAGGAATGATTTATATTGTGCTTATCATTCGAAGACTGGGCATCTCATAGATGAGTGCAAGAACTTTTGTCATGCCATTCAAAATCTTATTGATGCTAAGCATATACCTAATCCAGAAGCTTAAAAGTTATCCCCTCCATTTTTAGTTTAGTTTAGTTGTGAGCTTTTGTAATCTTTTCAATAAATTTTCATTTAATAAAATAAAAACATGAATTTATTTTCAATCTTTTATTTAAATGCATTTAGAAAGGGGAAAATCCTAGATCACATAAACTTCAGCTCCCTCCTAAAAGATGAATAAATGATTAATAGGCATCACTAGGAATAATGCATAATATTACACATCTCTACGAATCATGCATTTTAGAAGTCACATACATACATTAGAGTTATAGGCTCTCTTGCATACATTAACATATGTTGCACATGAACAACACTACCCCATTGATATTACTTACACTTAGGCATTGCTATTCATAACCCATTATTCACCTTCTATCATGTTACCTAGTATAGGTGTGACATGCATTCATCACATATCCATATGCATTTGTAGTTTCCATAAGATTGCTCGTGCACTTACACCTATACATATACCTAACAATGCCTCACTTAGTATAAGTATCACATGCATTCATTAAGTTATACCATACATCACAATTATAATGCTTGAAACATGCATCATATCATTATTAACAAATGTATCATAATAACTATAAGGATCACATTCACTCAAGGCTTTTCAAAGGAAAAGACTCACTCCTCTCCTTCCTTTAACACTCTTCACCACAAAAAATGGCAACCAAACCTAAAACCAAAGGTGAGAGTTAATTTATGACTAAATACATGATAGCAAGGCAATGGCTGCACTAGAACAAAGAATAATAACAGTCATAGGAAAAAAGATTCAAGAAGTCTAACAACAAGGCACTTTAAAGAACTTGACATGCATGAATTTGAGTATGGGGGTAAACAATGACCAAAGAACTAAGCCAAGGAAAATTTCCCATAGACTTACCCATTTGAATAAGTCTTTGTCCATGATGCTCAAGGAATTGAAAGAAGAGAACTCTTTCGACCCTTAATAGCTGAATATCACCCTTCACCACTTCCACTTAACCATTGCCATGACCTATATTGTTCTTATCACCCAAAGACTAGCCACCTAACTGACAATTGCAAAGCCCTTCATCGAGCTATCCAAGATCTCATAAACCATAGTGTGCTACCCTACCCTGAAGATCACCCATTATAGGACCTTGCCAATATTCTACAAATCTTTAAAAAGAGAGGTTCTCTCTTTATGACAATTAGTTTGCCACCTTATGGGCTAACTGTTCACCAACTGCAAGATCTTACCAAACAAGGATACGGACAGATACAATGAAGATGTGAAGACCGCCGTAGTTTTCTTTTCTAGTTATTTCTTGCTTCTATGTTGGAATAATTAAAGTTTAATAAAACATCATTTTGGCTTTTCATGAGCATCTTTGTGTACCATGGTCATTAAATAGCATGATACTCTTGAAAGTGAGTTAAGAAATTAAAAAAAAGAAATAAACATGATCAGCTTAATCCATACCTGTTACAAAAAATTCATGATGGCTCACCACTATTACACATAATTTTGAAGCTAAAAACATGATCTTTCCTTGTAAGGCATTAGAAATATCCCTAAATGAGAGATATGAGATAAAAAATAATAAGCTAGGGGCAAATAAACTCAAATGAATGCTTTTTTCAATCTTAAAAGAGGTTTAAATTCAACAAGCTCTAAAACTTAAAGCAACAGATCCATTCTATCCAATTATTTTCCTTATAGCCTAAAAGTTTATGGCAATCACTCTAAAAAGACAAAGGTCAGAAGGCTCTAAATGTCAAAACTCTAAAGCCTACGAAAATAGAAAGATTTACCTTAAGCCTCAAACAAATAAGCATTCCCTTTTTAACTATGGTTGCCTTCATTTAAAAAGAAATAAGTTTTCTAATTCCCGCTGGGCCGATCAATCAAGTCTATGAACCTAGGCAAAAGTAAAAGAAATTAAGAGGAAATATTTAGTCAAAAAAATCTTTAGACTGGCTAATAACAGGGATCTCATCAATGCAATACTCGAAAGGTTGAAAAGACAACATTCAACATTTAGCAAAAGTGTAAAGATTCAAAACACTGGAGGGCATGAAGCCAGCACCCATAATGAACTACTTTTGAAAAGCTCTATCTCTCATAGTAAGAGCTCTAAAACATACTGAGCCATCTTAAAAGGTGCAAGTCTAGACTCAATTGATCAAACACAACACAATCACATCCTAAGCCTTAACCAAATGTGAATAAGCTAAATTCAAAATAAAAAAATATCTTACAAAAAAAAAGCTCGCTAGGTTGAAAACTCGCAAAGGGCGGCCTAGGCAAAAATTAGAGCATTGTTTGCTAGATTTTTCACAAAGGGCAGTCTAGGAAATAATTAGAGGTCAAGAGAAAATATTTAGTTGAAAAATCTTTGGATCGATTAATAGCAAGAATACCATGCTATGTAATCACATATATTTGTATCCTCATTCACCATAATAATTCACTCTTTAGCCACAGAAGCTTAAATGCCCTCTACGGCAAATTGAAATTTCACCTAAGCGTTGGCCTCACTATTATTCACCTACCTCTTAACACCCTTGCTAGCCTTTTCATTGCCTAAATTTGACCTCTTTCTTCAAGAGACATCTTATTCTCATTACCCCTAACCGAGCCTATAACTTCACAACTTCAATCTCCTTTCAAATCTATGCTTTTCTTATGATAAGTCTAGGAGAAAAATGATCCTAATAACAAAACAAGTACTGACTCATGCATTTGGAAACATTGCTATACATATAGCACAAATATTAGGTTTACTTACTTATACTCATCCATTCATTCATCATAAGAAAAGACGTATTCACCATTCATTCATCATAACAAAAGATGTACCCTCATTCAACATATATCTGCCTTCACCATTCATAAATCGTAAGAGATGATTCATTCATTCTATCACCTAGGAAAAGTCATGGTCATGTCTTACATACATGTACCTTTCACTCAGATTCCTAATTCATTTAGGAGAAAATAAGCAAAAATGCATGCATCACTACATTCATTAGAAATGCATTATTCATGTATATACCTTGCCACATTCCTTCATTTAGAAAAGATTAGGAACTAACATGCATCACTACATTGATCATTCACCACTCAATCAAAAATATACCTTGATCTAGAAAATATTAGGAGCTATCACGCATGTCATAACATCCAATCATTTAATCACCTTATTCTTTTATAGAATCACCTCATTTATTATCCATGCTTCTCTTACATGAAAGCATGTATTCATTATTGATCATTGATCTTTATATTCTTATGCATGAAAAGCATGCATCATTTATCCACATCTTTTCCTATGCATGAAAAGCATGCATCATTTATCTATGTTTTCCTATGCGTGAAAAACATGCATCATTTATCTATGTTTCCCTTGCATAAAAAGTATGTATCATTTATCTATATTTTCCTTTGCATGAAAAGCATGCTTCATTTATCTACATATTTTCTTATGCATGAAAAGCATGCATTATTTATCTATGTATTTTTTTATGCATAAAAAGCATGCATCATTTATACATTTTTTCCTATGCATGAAAAGCATGTATCATTTATCTATGTTTTCCTTTGCATGAAAGCATGCATCATTTATCCACATCTTTTCCTATGCAAGAAAAGCATGCATCATTTATATATATTCCTTGGCATGAAAAACATGCCTCATTCATCATACTTTCCCTTACATGAAAAAGACATGCATTATTCTAAATTGTCAATGTATTTTCCTGCATGAGAACATGCATCTTTCATGCACATTAACCATATACAAAGCAAACTACTGAGATCAAAGCTGTCAAATAGTGTGAATGACAAAGCCACCGAATAGTGCGAAAGATAATGTTGTTGAATGGTGCGATGACAAAGTCTTCGAATGTTGTGAATGGCTAAGTTACCAAATAATACGAATGAAAAAGCTGCCGAATGGTGTGAACACAAAGCCACTAAATGGTGCGAATGACAAAGCCATCGAATCGTGCGAATACTAAGCCGTCGAATCGTGCGAATACTAAGCCACCGAATGGTGTGAATACTAAGATGTGAAAACATACAACAAGTTTGATTAGGAAGGTGCGAGATAACAACCTGTATCATATAGACATGATAATGGTAAGTTAGATTATAAAAGGTGAAAATAACAAAACTTCAGGTATGTTACTATGTCTCAAGTACTTTAATGTGCATTGCATTTCACAACACACACCAATAAAGTTTAGCCTATGATGATAACCAAAAATAGGCTCAAGCAATAAGGCAAGCAACCTAAAAACCAAGTTCGCATGGACTAACATGGCACAAGTCCGCTTGGACTTGATACTATGAGGTTTGCACCATAGCTAGCCTAGACTAGTTGATCCCAAAACCTAAAATCCATATAGATAAGCCAAAGCCTATACCTGCACGGACTAAAACTTACCTAGCCCAAAACCCATAGATTGGCAGGAGAGCCCATGACCTGAGTCTACGACCTGAGTCCACATGGACTGAGATGTCAAGTCCATATGAACTTGTCGATGTGAAAGCTTTTAGAAGTGTAAAATTCCTATCCAGACTCTGTCTCCCAATCTTAAAAGGATTCTATCACTTCTGGATAGGAGACCCACCACCCTAAGCTTATAAATAACCTTTCTAGGAAGAGGAGGCAATTCTGAGAGCCTAAACCCACTATCTGTGAGTCTAGGAGAGGACTCCAACCAAGAATTGCTCTACTAGCCTTATTAGCCCACACTTAAATTCTATTCTTCCAAAACCCTACCTTTTGCATTGTTGCTTGAAGTCCACTTATAAGGGTAAGATCTAAGGCCTCCTATTGTGCATTCATACTATTTTTATGGACCTAGGATGTTTAGGGATTGATCACAAGTGAGGTGATTCTATGTAATCCCTCATTTGATCATAGGAGTAGGTAATCATTTTAAGTTATTTCATATTGTGCAATTGACTATTTTTATGTTATAACTATTATACTATTTTTATCCTAATTGCACGGACCTATCTATAAGAATGATGATGTTCGCACGGACTTACTTTATTGACATGTGCATGATTTGTCATCTGCATGGACTTATGTTCAATAACAACATCCTATTTGTCTTATGTATCATGTTTTAATGTATTCTAGTTACCGTATTGACTTAATTCTCTTATGTTATCATGTTGTGTAAATATTCTATTTTATAATATGCATATTGTTGACATAATGAAACCGTTGTGCAGTCTGCATGGACTCCCTCTCATGAGGAATATAGTCCGTATGGATGAACTTATTTTATTCTTATTTATTCCATCTCTGAAGTCCACACAGACTCCCTTTTATAAGGAATGTAGTCCATACAGATACATTTGTGTGAAGCATATTTATTCTATTATGAAGTCTGCATAGACTCCCTCTCACGAGGAATAGAGTCTGTGCAAATGTTTACTTTGAATTTTAGTTTGCACATGTGTTCATATTTCTTATCCTTTTTATGAGTTCTTCTGAATCCTTATTTGGTATCGTTAACCTTTTCCTTTGAGTTGTATGCAAGTGAACTTTCTTACTGGAGTAGAGGTCCAGATAGACATAATAACCCTTATAAGGAGAATTTGCACAGACACTTGCTAGAGCTACACAGAGTCCACACAAACATGTCGATATACAGACATGACCAATTAAATACTCTATTTTATTTCCTTTGGTTTTGAACTATTTCCAGTTCATTGCTTATTTTTTGGGGTTGTATTAATTAGTTAAACAACTAGTTTTACATGCCAAATGCCTAACTTTTGCATGAAATGATTTTCTATCTAATTAATTAGCATTTTCCTAACAAAAATGGTTTTGAGTTTTGCTTAATCAAAAGTCACATAAAAAATATATTTTAATAAAGACCAATATCCTAGAGATAGGAGTTGGGCAATTACCGCTAATTCCTATAGAATTACAGGTAATTATCAGGTTATACCACAATCGATCAATAACCCGATTTCTAGATGTATAATATACTTGTTTTATGCTTTAAATACTACTAATTCACTTTTTATACATGAAAAAGTTAAATAACTACTTTAAATATAATGCATGCTTACTTGATATGGGATTGATAAACGTTACAATATATAAGGAAGGCATATTATTGGGGTATAAATAAGATATGAATTTTGAACCTTTTTAGTATAGAAGATTAGAGGTGCTGGTGTAGAGGCTAAGTGGCGACTCTCAAACACTAAATTGCTCTCGTCCCCAGTAAAATACATTATTTTCTTTACACATACTTCAAATATGGACAATTGGGTTCTTAAGAAATCAAATCATTTTATGCTAGGGTCTTTATGCCCTCTCCTTTTGGCTATATGATCAAGCAATAGTGAGAGGTGAAAACATATATTCTAAGGGTGTATCCCACAATGAGTGCCTATTACATATAACAACTAGAGGTTACTTGTACTTAATGAGTGTGCCTAGCTTAACCCATGTGTTTATGATACGAGTGCTTAAGCAATCCTAATTGGTAAGCATGAATAATGCATGAACATTTAATAATGAATGTGCTTGTAATTTCACATCATCTTAAAATAAATCTTTAATTCAATTGGCTTGAAAGTGAATAAAAGAGCAATACTAAGATTTAATGAGAATAGGAGATAAAGGAGTACATACCTTTCCATCGAATGGAAGAAGACATCTTTATAAAAAGAGCAGTATCATAAATAAGTCGGTAAACTCTAGTTATATAAGCTTGTGTTTGAATTGCATTTCCCCTAGTTCCTACTGTATATAATTTATATAAAACTTGGAAACCTTATTCTATTTACTAGGTAGAGTTCCAAGATTCATATATTTGGTTTTACATGCATAATTACACAATTACTTATTGAGTTGTACATAACTTAAAAAACAATCTTAACACTTCCTTATATATATGAAATCCAATCTTCTAGGTTTATATAATTACCATCTTCTCATTCATATAGAAAATCCGACTAGGTATTTACTTAGATGTTTATACATGATCTAGGTTTCAGTTTATATCTAAAAGCATACTGTCAACTTTAAATGAGCACCATCATTCATAGAGCATTCATCTCACAAAAAATTAGAATTGTTGAAATATTTATTTTGCTTCGATCACCTCTCATATGCTTTAAGTCTAGGCTTAGTCTGATATAAGCTATCTAACATAATTGTCCACATGCCCTTTTTACTACCATTTTACTCAAATAAGTCTATATCTATAAAATATAAAATGTTAGGATACTTACATTCTTTGTACTTATTAAAAAAAAGAAAATCAGGATTATTTTCCCACTACACGCATATACACCATAATAGTGTTTTCTTACATAGTTCTTTACATCTCTTCTCTTAATAAAGAAGTCATAGATTATTAAAATTTAATTATTCTAGACAAACAAAGACTCCTATGCCCGTTTTATATAAATGTATCTTTTAAGCAAGTTATTTTTCCCAAGCATAAATGAGGTTTGGCATGATGCTCCTTTCCCTTTGTTACATGTAAGTACCTTTCTTATCCATGCCTCACATGCAAGAATACATCAGTAATATGGTTAACATAATCTGATGCTCTTTTAGCCTGAGACTTTATAGGCTAGACTTACACTAATAGGGTACATTTATGCCCCATTTTCCTTGTAATTTTCCATACTTTTATATGCTTAATTATGCTTAATTAATAAAGATTGACTTAGTTTGGGAATTTTGTCATTTTTAGTAGGTTTTATGAATTTCAAGTCAATTTATGAATTTTTAAAGACTTTTTGAAGAATCTATCTAGCTGCGAATGCTAGCCTTGGGTCAAGACTAAGGGTCACAATTGACTGTCAGATACAGCCTGATTTTTATTAGATAGCTATCATATTTAGCTGTACTTTTTAGTTATAATTATGTGGGGATTAGTCTTCTTTTGATTAGGATAATTTTAGAGAATATTTGAATTCCTATTTTCTTTCTTTCCTAATCTTTTAGAGAGATTTTAGGAATCAATTTCTTTTATTTAGGGATTCTTTCTATCCCTTTTTATTGATTGAAAAAGGCAAAGCATGGAGGAGTTCTTGGCTGAATAGATATTTTGAATATTTTTCTATTGGGTTTTATAAAGAACATGTGTGGCTGATTTCTTTATTCTAGCCAAAGATTATTGAAGTTTATGTTCAACAAGGATTGTGAGATCTAATCAAATTCTTCTTCCCTCTTTATTATTTCAGTTTTTGTGTATTTTTTGTTAAATATTTACATTATTATTTTATTGATTTTACAATCTAGCCAATTGTTTGATTGATTTAATAGTGAAGATTTTTGAGAAGATAATTGCTTAGTAAATATGATTTCTGTGGCAACTAACCAACAATTTGTGTTGTGAAAATATACAATCTAACTGTAATAAAATGCATTATCGAGTTTATTGAAGGGTTCTTCTAATTCTTAATGCTTTTAACGGGTTAAATCCTACGACGATGTTCTAAGACTACCTTGATTAATTAGGGATTAATTATTGAGGTTTCATAATTAATCTATTCTTAAGGAGGAATTAGTTGTTAGATGGTATTCAACAACTTTAACTGATTAGCTAAAATAATAAATTAATTATCCTTTGTGTCTATGATCAATCCTAAGAACTAAAATGAAATTAATCCTTGTGCTAGGTTTTTATCTTCTAATTTTTCCATCTAATTTTCTATCCTTTATTTAATTTGAATTATTACTTTAATTTTTAGTTATATAAAATCCCCATTTAATTATTTGACTATTTTTCTTGGTTATTTGAAAGAATTAAATTAACCCGGTCCCTGTGGATTCGACCTCGCTCACCCTATTTACAATTTATTTGTGTTTAGAGAGTAGAAAATTATTTTTGGTGGATTTGACACCCATCAAATTTTGACGCCATTGCTAGGGACTGATTTCTAATTAATTTATTTCTTTTTAATGGCCAAGAATGATCATACAAATGAGCTACAATATGATCCTAAAATCAAGAAGATCATTAGGAGAATAACAAAAG
>CANXYI011434103.1:0-16077 GCA_948208565.1 Hura crepitans | reverse complement strand
TTCTTCAAAATATTATTATGAAGCCATTTAGCCTCAGAAAACATACGTATAATGATTTCATGTTTTAAGGGTAACATGCTAAATTATTTTTCGACATAATCATATGTATTAATATAATTTTGTCATATACTTTATCATACTTAAAGCAAGCATCATACCTTATGATTTCCTTTTTATCATAACCAATTCATTTATCATAGTAAAGCTTACATAACACACATAAGGAAAATCATTTATTAGTTCACATTAATGTGATTACTTCATTTGATACCTATAAAGTATCCTTATTACATTCTTAAATTAACTATTCCCCTTACATTAATTCATACTATCATTGCATATTGCTCATGATTAAAAATACTTGAAACTAAAGTCTTATTAACTTTATCATATGGTTATATAATCAAACATATATATAAATCTAATTATTCTTCCTTTTTGCTCATCATATGACACTTATTTTCTAGTTTTATCTTTTCTCATGCATTATTAATATCACAACTCATTATGTCTTGACATTAAATATATCATTATCGTACCTTAATATATGTGATTATTTCATTTTACATGTTATGCTCTAGTAGTTGCTCTAGGCAGTCTAGACTTACTGATTTAGTGGTTGCTTTAGATAGTCTAGACTTACTGATCTAATAGTTGCTCTAGACAACCCATATATTATGATCTAATGGTTGCTCTAGACAACCTAGACCTACTGATCTAAAGATTGCTCTAGACAACTATGAAATTAACATATACATAAACATTTCCTTCCATAATACATTTCACACACCAAGTCTTACTTTTATTCATTCATTCAAGGCATTATACATGTATTCTAACATATTATAACTATCACATATCATTTTACACCAAGTTATTTAATTTAGCATATGCATTTTATTCATTAAACACATACTTTTCACACACAAAATTTCATGCACACATACTGTAAGGGATACACTTACTTGAATAATATTAAATAACTCCTTAGAGCATCCATCAACCTTCTCTAATCTTTTCCTCTTACTTCCTTTTCATCTCTTCTAGAACATAACCTCAATCCATAATGAAAATTCATAATAATTAAAACATGTTTCAATTCTTCAAATCAACCATATATAACTTTTATTGGCACTCAAATAAACCTTAGAAAAATATCAAACCTTAAAAATAATCACTTACTTAAATGGGTGTCACTATTCATTCCACTTGAATCCATTTAAAATTTCTCAAAGTTTAGCTTTAATCTTGATGTTGAAAGTATAGAGAGGTTAAATCATGTCATAAGATGTTAATTTGGTGTGAGGTATGATGGCAAATTAAAAGAGAAAAGCTTGAAAGTCATAGAAATGGCTTTTTAGTTACCAATGTGAAGAATAAGAGAAAAAGAGAGGGAAAAGCTTTTAGAAATCTACCTTCTCATAAGATATTTTGGCCTTTTATATGCCTCCATCAAAGGCCATGATCAACTTATTAAAATCCGAAGGCCCATATATTTCCCTTTCTTAAAAATCCTTTTTTGTTCCATTTTATTTTTGTTTTTCATTCATTTCCAAATATCAATTTTCATATATTTTGGTCCCAAATAATCACAAATATTATTCCTTATAAGCTCCAAAAAATGGAACTCAAAAACCCTCGAGAAATCGATTAAATACGTCACTTTTTTCTCATTTGATTTTTATAAAATTCTTATGAACTCCAAAAATTCCAATTCCAATTCCATTAAAATCTTGGAAATTTTTGAGTATCAAGTTGTGACAATCTGGAGTCCATCTGGGCAAAAACGCTGAATTTTTGGTTCAACTCTAGACTATGTTACTATTCACAACATACTGCCGTAAAAACTTAACTCATGTTTTTAACCATCTTAATGACCTTATTTTCATTCCAAACTTTGCCCATAAATATCTTATAATTAATCCTACCATCTTGTAACATTAGTACGTTTTGGGTTTCGGGTGGTAGTATTCACTTTCGGGTGGCACTATTCACATACATGTTCGATATTGTTTGATTTCCATTCCAATGTTCTCCTTTCTTCACAAAAATGTATTCAACTCCTAAACTATGGATCCGTAAGATTAGGAACACTATTCTGATATCTGAAGTCACTATTCAGGACTTTGGAATTTACTATTCATAATCTTGTTTGTTATTGCTCATTAGATCTCTAAACGTCCTTATTTTTTATATCAAAATTTACCCATAATATACTTATAACTTAATTTTTTGATTAGTAAGAAGAGCCTGATCACGACTCAAAAATCACTATTCACAACCCCTCGTTGTCACTATTCACAATGTCAAGATTTTTCGAAGTTAAAAGCAATATCCTTAAGTTGTTCCTAGGTGGTGATACCTAAAGCCACTATTTATGTAGCTATTCACATTCCAGATAAGCATATATATATATATGTATATTTGATGAATCTTATTGGGCTTATTTCTCATTTTCAACACTTTAGCTATCTATCAATCCAAATGGTCCAGAAAGGACTCACTAGGCTTCTGCCTGACTAACTCTGAATCCTTCAAAGTGACTTCTACACTAGCATTAATTGTGTATTGCTTATCAAAGGCTCAGGCTGAGTCCATCTAGTCTTCTTTGACCTTTCAATCTAAGTTGTGGTATCAATTGAGTGCTTACTTAAATAGTGACATGCTAAAAAGCCCAACTATCTATTCTTTTGATAAGCTAATGGACCTCATAGCAATTGTATGCTACTTAAGATGAGTTTGCGGATAAGATATGCCATTAAACTTGCTTATATCAAGCATTTTAAACCTATATGGCACCCACAATTTGGTTTTAGACTAATATCTTTTAGATCGGTATCCTCATCACTAGTTATTATGTGACTTATTGCCTTTATCTTGTCATTTAATTTCTTCAAGAAAGGATCTTCTTCTATCAAGGCAACTTGCTTAGTAGGTGAGACCTTATTATAGTTGGTCTTTATTGGAGGGATATCATCATCTTATTAGTTATCTTTATAAATATCCGACATCTCATTTCCTTAATTTTTGGACACTCCTAAGGTCTGTCCATTATTTGAATTTATTTATAGATTTTTCAATAGACTTGTGATAATGGTTGTTAGTTAAATCTCTATGGATTCTTTAAATTTTTTCTTAGAAATTGTGTCACTTCTATCTTTAGACATAGTTCTCTCCATGGCAAGTTAATGAAAGTCTTGTTATCAACTTGGACAAGTCTCTTTCCTACTTACATCCATTGGGTAGTGAAAGAGGGATCAATGATGGCTACAAAATAAGAGGTTAGTGATGATGCATGAACATATATATACAAAATGAAGCATAATACAAGATACATGGTTGTGCATGATTTCAATAATAACCATAAGCATTAAACCTTCTTTATTATTCCCACACACATGGCTAAAGCCTTTCTTTCTTAAGTAGGATTACCTACGTATCAATAGGGGATCATAGGTTCGAATTTGGGCTAAAATTAGTTTAGCCCAATAACCTCTCATATTTAAAGTGCATACAAAGGTAATGGCCTAGAATATTGGATTAAGTTTAAATCATGTTGAAATGAAATTAGGCTAAACCCATCTTAGATAAAAGGCCTAATGATTTGAAACAAGTTAAACATAGTTTAATATAATAAGCCCACGTCACATTCATTATGCAATCGCATAAGTATTAGGGTCATAAAACCAAAAAGAAGTAACTGAGATCATTATATTGGTTTTAGTTTAGCCAAAAAGGCTTAAGGCTCCCATAAGCAAAGTTTCCCAATCAAAGGTAAAGTGATTGATTAGTTCATTATTTGGTATAGTTGATGGTATAAGACTTATGAGTGATGAAAATTTAGCAATTCCTAAAATTTGAGTAAAAATGGCTTCATGTTTTGTAACACCATATAATGTTATAGAGACATAGTTATAAAGATGCAATGCATGGGACTGATAAAAGTTAGAATAAGCAAAAACATTTTATATAGGCACTTTTAGATTCAATTCTTAATCTCCAGTGGAGTCACCAATTATGAGGATATGGGCATTTATGGAGCCACCACTTAGTTTACACTAGGAAAACCTATTAGTCCTTTAGCCTAGATGGAATCAATATCTTATTTATGCCTAGATAATATACCTCTTTAGATTCTAACATTTATTATCTATTTTCAAGCAAGCATACACTTAAATTAAATTATCCATCATCTTTATATATCTTTTAGTAGGGAAATAAATTATAACAAATGAAATTACATAATTAAAATAAAAGATACAGAAAAAATATATATCCAAAAAGTGTGTCATTCATTAATTGATTCTGTGACCTGATAACTAAATCAAGATTCTGTGAGGAAATTAATGTTAATTACCCAACCCTAAATTAGAGATTAGCCTTCTTAATTACATTTTATTTTGTCTTTTATTAAGAAAAATCAAAACCCATTTCTTAAGGAAACATTAATTAATTATGCAAAAAAAAAAATCATTGATATTAGGTTAGGTTTATGTGTAAAAAAATTTTAGTCAAACTACTTATCACAAGGGGAAAAAGGTTTAAAATATAATTATCCCGAAATAAAATCATAAAAAGAAAAAGATAAAAAAGATAAAATAAGAAAGAACGAGATAAAAAAAAAAGCATTAATGCCTCGATTCTATATCCGTGCAAATTACAAATCCTTTGAGATCTGGTTCATGCAGACTTCTTAGAAGTATGTCCATACATCAAAATGAAACTTCTCAATAATAGCATTAGTCCAATAAGACATGGTCTGTATAGATGTCAATAAAGTCAATGTGGACCTTTACACATAAACTCACAGAATTTCATCCACACAAACATATTAATGCAAATTAAATAAACATGCATTCTACAGACTTTAACTACTTAATTATTTATCATAAGACTCAAAAACAATGTTTGCATAAACATTTACCTGAAGTAAGGATGGTTTATGTAGATTTATTTTATTGATCTAGAGCCCTTTTTTCATTCAATGAACAAATAAGATATTATAAAGTATGAATAATGATATAGATTATGAAAAAAAAACAAAGTCTACTCCTCTAATTGAGCTTTAAGATTTAAGTTAATCGCCTAATAGACTCAATTGTATCATCAAAGATCATAAACTAAAATATGATGAAAGTAGAATAACAGACCTCATAATTACTTGATTTGAACTCCCAAACAATGACCAAAGTCTGAGTTATGGAAGAACTTATTTTCAATTAAGGGTTAAAACGAACTTATTTTCGATTAAGGGTTAAAACTTGTAGAATTGCTTTCCACATTGGTCAATTGCACAAAAGGTTTGAAGTACTTTTTCAAGGTGTATAAAAGGGTATTTATATGGCTTTTCTAGAAATAATCTCTCTAAAATTGGATTGATATTAGGAAGTTTATTCTAATTGGGAAATAAAGACAAAATAAGAACTCTTTGTTTCTAGAATTTTTTCAAGGGAAGGTCTAGGTGGACTAGCTAAGGGAGGAAGTCCATACGGACTTTAGGTCTCATATAACAAGTCCGTGTGGACTTTGGGTATAAATCATTGATCAATGTTTAGGCTACCTCTAGTTATCATCATGGGCCTAAGACCTAGGTATCTACAATGACATTGTTTTTTTTATTTTATCTTTTTAACACTTTTTTCATTAAAAACAAAAAATATACATGCATAATATTTAAAGACAATTATTTTCAAAATATAATTTATATAAAATGACAAGTAAATAAATCAAATACAATTAGGTTGGGTTATACAATGTGTCGGATTAGGTCTAATCATTTTACAAATCTAACAGATCATATCATAAATAAAAGCATTGAATAATTGAATTAAATTTGAGGTTTATTTTTTACAAATCAACTCAAAATTTTGATGCCTTTACTTGTAAAGTAATTTATTAAGTTTTGTTTCCTTTCACACTTGACAAAAAAAAGGTCTAAGGTAGTATAATTTCTACTTTTTAATTGAATGAGTTAAAAGTGAAGGAGAGGAAGGATTAGAGAAGCTCTCTAAAAAGAAATTCAAAATGAAGTTAACCCACTTTTTGAAATTCTATAGTAACTGATCGATAAAAGTTTAGTAATTGTATGTTAACCCACTTTTTAAAATTCAATAGTAACTGATAGATAAAAGTTTAGTCATTGTATGCGCATTATAAAAGTACAACATGATGGCAAATTTAAAAAAAATATCCTTATCATTGTATTTAATTCTCATTAAAAAATTTTTATTTAAAATAAGAATTTTACTAAATTAAAAATATATATACTAAATAAAAAATTATGATGTTGAATGAAAATTTTACCAAATGGAAAGAAATATTACTAAATCACATGTATTCTTAAATAATATATTTTGTAATATCTTTTGCTAAATTGAATAAATTCATATTTAGAATATTAAATTTTTTGAATAGAATATTTAAAAATTCTTATATATTTGCCTATTTTTAGATTATTCAATTTACTTTGTATAATATTTAATTCCTATTTTAAATTGACAATCCTCTATATAAATGAATAAATAAGATGCAAAAATAAATAATACTGAATGTTGGAGTTCATTTGTGAGAAAAAGATTTTTTATAGTATTGACCATATTTTACAATACTGAATATATTAATTTTGATTAGAAAATCAAACACATGCAACACATACCAAATGTTAGAGTGTGTTTGCTAGAAGATTGTTTTGCATGAGCAACTACATGTCACAGTATTAAGAGGCATTTTAATGAAAATAATAAAAATAATTATAAAAAATGAAGAATTAAATAAAATATTTATTGAATTTAATTAAAAATATTAAACATGTGCAATGCACTTGCATTTTTACTAATGTGTGTAGTCTATTTGCTTGAGAGAGCAACTAATTTTTAGTGGTCAATGATTATGATGGCGATGATAGTTATTTTGGCATCTATTTTATATTTATTAGCGATAATAGTCTTATTAGTAAAAACACATGTGTGCTATGTTATAAATCAAATTTAATATACAGGCTTTTGTAAAATGGAGTTAATTAAGTTTAAGTATAATTTTTTATAATTATCTAATATATTTTTGCGATATTAATTTATCGAAAATAATAACTACAATCAATTACAAATATTAATGTTTTCTTTTATGTATTAGTAGCTGAATTAAATTGAATGATAGTATGGGGCTAATTATGAAAGATCTTATCTTTTAATGATATAATTCCAAGTGTTTTTTACCAACAAATTTTAAAAAAAAATTAGAAGAATTTATGCAAGTAATTATGCTTTATTATTTTACTATTTTATTGGCTTTAATGCTTATTGTAATTGAATTTATTTTAGATGGATGATGAAAATGCTGGAGATTATAATGAATGACAAAAATTGCAACATAATCATAATTTTGTAGCACAAGTTGTCTCTTTAGTTATATGTTAGCAATGCAGAAAAAAATGAGGTTAGGCTTTAATGAGAGCAAGTTAGAGACAAATTAATGAATTATTTTACTCTCTAATGAGTTTTGTCGTAATATATTAAGAATGAGTCCTATAGCTTTCATGGGTTTATGTAATTTGTAGTTAGAAAGGTTGCCTTAGACCAATAATTTGGGTCATTGTAGAGGAGCAAGTTGTAAAATCTCTTCACTTTTTAGGACATGTTGCTATCAATTACACACTTTTTATTATGTTTCGACATTCCTCCAAGTTTACTAGTCGTCATTTTCATATTGCACTTCAAGGTATAATAGAGTTAGAGTACAAATTTCTTAAACAACATAATACATCACAAATTCCATACAAAAAATAGCTAGCAACAATAGATTTTAGTTGTACTTTAAGGTGAAAAAATGTTTTTTGTTCAATTAATATTTTGCAAATTTATTGATTATTTCGGTTTTAATTAGACGATTAATATCTATTGATGGAACATATTCATCTAAAAGTTTCAAAAAATGAAGCCCTTAAGTTTTGTGGAAGGAAAGATATCCAACACAAATGTTTTAGCTGCATGTGCTTTTGATTTAAAATTTATATATGTCTTACTTAAGTGGGAAGGAACTACTTCTGATATAAGAATAATAAAAGATTCATTATTTAGATAACATCTTTTTAAAATTCCTAAAGGTAAATTTAAATCAAACTAATTAGGTAATATTTATGTTGTGAACAATTCATTGACAACCTTTCATATCATTAGAGAAATACTATCTTGTTCATGTTAGATTTATATTGAGAAGTGGGATAATTACTCCTTATAGAAGGGAGCAATACCACTTAAAAGAATACTTAAGAAATTTAACCTTGATCTGCACGTGAGTTACTCAATTTAAACATTCATCTTTGCATAATGCAATTAAGAAAGCATTTAGAGTACTTAAGAAGTGATTCTTTATAACTAAAAGCTCATTTGAACCATATTATTACCTTAACACTCAAAAGAATATTATCACTGCCTATTGCATTTTACATAATTACTTAATGGTTGTAAATCCAAATGAGCAAATACTCGCAGAGGCTGATGCTGAACTCTTTAATTAGAATGTAACACTAGAGGAGAATCCCTTTAACAAGGAAAATGATGATGAAATTATTGGAGGAGAGATGCTTATAGGCATCCATATTAGTTAATATGTGGTTTGATTACATGAATAATGGTTTAGAATTCTTTTCCATTACAGGTTATTGTATATAGCTATTTAGTGTTATTTTAGTCTTGTCTTGGACTATGTTTAACATTATTGACTACTATGAACATGTTTTCTATGTTTTTTATACATATTTGTTGTCATTTTCCTAAGTAGTTATCAATATACCTAAAACACAAATCATTGGCGATGAATGTGAATACCTTTAATGCAAATTCCACTTATGTGTGGACATAACCTATAGATGATGCTTTAGTTGAAGCATACTTGAATAAGCAAAATATTAGAAATAGAGTTAGGGGAACATTTACTACAGATGCTCTTTCTAAGATTATGAATATGTTGAAGACTAAATTTCCTGACAAGCTAATAGATAAAGAAAAAGTCACCAGTATGTAAAATAAGGAAAGTCAATTTACTCGATGTTATAACATTTTTAAGAATGGTATGGGTGGCTTTGGTTGGGATCCAATTCAAGAAATATGGATAGTTGAACAGTAGGTTTGGGATTAACTTATTTAGGTTTATTTCATAATTTATAGCAACATAATTTATATTATTAGGTTTATATTTGTGTTATATGTTGTCTTTACTTATATGTTATATTTTGCTTAATTATGGTCCAAATTTGAAGCTGTTGCATTAAGGAATAAGCCACTGAGAGTATCAAAAAATGGTCCATCTTATGGAAAGGAAAGGGCTACAAAAGAGTATGTTGAAACTGCACATAAAATGAGATGTAAAAGAATTGCTAGTGAAATAAACATCTCTATTGAATTCCATCTAATGACAGTTAATGGTGTTGATATTATGCTTTCTTAACATGAAGCAACTTTGAAAAATTTCTTTGATATGGGTGATAAAGTTAAAAAAAATGAAACTCTAATTGAAGAGTTCAAATCCATGGCATAACTAGAAGCTCTAAGTTCTCAAAAGACATAAAAGCAAAAAAAAAATGATATTAATAATGCCATTACATTGAAAGAGGGGCTTGAAAATGTGGCTAATGCAATTAAAAAGAGCTTTAATAGACTTCTAATCTCAAAATTGATATGTTGAAACTACTAAATGACATTGTCTTGGAATCAAATGTGTTGGTTAAAGCATATGTTTTGTTATTAAAAAAACTAGAGCTAACTAGAGGACTTCTTAGATGTTCAGTGCCATTTTACAAGATTGTCTTGATGAAAAATGCTAGGTGGTGGTACTAACTGAAGCATTTTAATGAACTTTTTTTTTCTTTAGATGCCTATATGCTTTAATAAGTATTATTACCTTTCTATTTATGTAATGGAAAGTGCAAAAGTAGTGCTTGCTTAAACTTTTTAGGTGTAAAAAAACTAATGCATCTTGTGGAATTTCTTGGGATAGACATAGCAGGTAAATAACTTTTGGTTGAAAAGCATGGTACTTGATAGGTGATATAAAGCTATATAAGGCATTTTTCTTTTGTAAATGTGAAAATTCTAACATGGTACTTTTAACACATACATTATGTTATATATAAAGTAATGAAGTTGAACTTGATGAAATGAAATATGTGAAGATTTAAATGGATATAACCCTATTTCTTATATATGTTTACTGCTCTTTATTCAAATTTTTTTGATATAATTGTCCTTTAAAGGTTGATTTTTTTTGCAATAAATATAGTTTGAATACCTGCAATATATTTGGTTGAGTGTTTTTTTGGTGTTTGTTCAAATTTTTCTACAGTATATATTATTGAATTTTTTTTTGTGCTTTATAGTTTAATTTTTATGCACTAAATGTAATTAAAGATTTACAGCATATTTAGTTAAGTCATTCTTAATCTTTGTTTAAATTTTTTTGCAGCATATCTTAAATATATAATGTTTATTAACATAACTAATGAAGTAGGACATAATCCAGAAAAGGAATCACAACTTAATTCCAATGACTAGATTGATATCAATCCTAAAATTCAGCCAGTTTGAGTGAGAAAAATTGTCAGTAGCCAATGAGAGTTCTTTTAAGCTAGTCATTTTTACCAACTTCATCAATAAAGATAAGGAAAAGAAATGGTTAGATACATCTAAGAGCTCAAGGCTTTTGAAGTCGACTATATTTTTAGGAACTTTGCTGATTATATAGTATGTTTCACATAGAAAAAATAGGGATCATTAAAAGAGCTCACTAGAAATAAAATGCTACAATTTTCTCACCAAGATCTCAAATTTTAGTTAATGATATAGACAACAAAAGTTCCCAACCATAAACACCCTAACCTTCATTAATAATGTGAGCCCTTTTTTTTAAAAAAAAGATATATTTCTTAACTTAATGATTAATATATATTTTTTAATAATATTAATATATTTATAAAGTAAAATTATAATTAAAAGAATTTAAAATTAATTATAGAAGTATAATGAGCAAATTTATTATAAAGTGCATTTTAATCTTTTAATATATTTCTTTACCTTCCAATTAAACAGTAACATTAGTTACCTTGTTTTCACCCTACTTTCCAAATAACAATAAAACTAAATACCTTACCTTATCTTATTATTTAATGCACTTGTTATAAAGCAAGAGATACTTAATATTATTTGTATAGTTATATAGTTTAAGGCTATTTTTGTAATTTTGTAACCTAATTTTCTGATATAAATACAAGGTCTTAAAGGAGGTTTAGGCACTTTTTTGTACATCTCTTTCACATATCAATTCCTTTTTCTAAAAAAAATGTACTATTTTACCTTTAATGTTTATCTCAGAGCTCTATTTTGCTAATCGAGTTACTTTTAAAGCAAAAATGCCCCTATGGTTATTTAAAATGATGCTAAAATACTCTTATAATTATTGAAAAAGATGCAAAAATACCTTTATAGTTGTTGAAAATGGTGTTAAAATGCCCTTATTTTATAACGATAAGGGCATTTTAGTACTCTTTTAACAACTACAGGGGCATTTTTGCTCTAAACATAACCTAAGGGGCAAAATAAAGCTTCAAGACAAACATTAAAGGAAAATTAGTATCATTTCCCTTTTCTAAATGTTAACATGGTAATAGAGTAAGCAGTTGTTATCTTTCTTATTTAATTCTTTCATTCTTGCTATTGTTGTTTGGTTTTGATCTAAACTTTGATTGCTATTTTTGTTTTTTCTCTTTACTTTTTTAATTTAGTTTTGATTTGAACTTTGAACATCCATTTTGAGTTGAGTATTGTTTTATATGGCATGCAAAAAAAGGGATTCGACTAATGCCAAATTTGATGTGGCAATTATCTAATCTAGTAGTTCCATTTTCAATTTTTTTTATTCAAAGCAAAGACCTTCGAGGATATATTAATGAGTTTGATAAAAAGCCCTCTGAATAGAAGAAAGATTTGCAGGATTGGTAAACTAGTGATGCTAAGATTATTTTTTAGATTTTGAGTTTTGTTAGCATGAACATTGAGTTGTCTATATGGGGTCTATGCACTACTAAGGAAATGTGGGTTTGTCTTATAAAGGTATATCAACAATCTAATCTTACACATACGTTTCATATTGAACTTGAAAATTTTCAATATGCTTAAGGAGACAAAAATATACATGAATACTGTACTGGGTTCATGACATTATGGATAGATCTTGAAGTTGTTAGTATGGAAAGTTTTACTTGTGTTTAAAATTTGCAAAATTTATATGCTAGAAAGAAGATTATACAATTTCTAATGAAAATTCAGCTAGGATATAAAGTAGTGTAGGCAAATATTTTGAGTCAAACTATAGTGCTTGATATTGATTTAGTCCTTAATGAATTATTATGAGAAGAGAATCATTTGATTGCTCAAGCATCATTAGAGAATGATAATGTGGAATCAGTTTTTGTTGCTAGGAAAACTAAAAGTAAGCAAGTTCAATGAGATTGGTATAAGAATTAATGCCATGAATGTAAAAAGTATGGTTATGTAATCTATCATTACATGAAGAACATTTTGTGTGTCTATTGTAAGAAACATGGGCATATCATCACTTAATGTAAGGCTAAAGGCTCTAAGGAAACACCATATCAACCCTCTCTTAAATCTTTTCATGCTTACATTGGTAAGCAAAATGAGGTGTTTTTTTTATCCATCTTTGTCAGCTGCTTCGGCTTCCAAGTTAACTAATTATATGGAATAATTAGTGGAAAACATGGCATCCATTGCAATCTCCTCTACATTTTTTGCCATTGGTTTGTCTAGTAAGAGTTCTTTTTTTAATAATTTGTCATGGATTATAAATTATGGTTACACCAATTGCATAATAGGTTGTAACACCCCACAATATAGCCTAAAAAAATAATAAGATAAATTATTCATGTGTGTGCATAAGAATAATTTTTGATATTTTTAAAATAATAAATAAGTAAATATTTTTCAAAAAAATGATTAAAATATGATTCAATTACATTATATAGTTAAAATTTGAATTTTTAAGGATTTAATAGCATGAAATTAATTTTCATAAAGACTAAAAATGGAAATTGGGTTATGAGCCTTATGAACTGTTGGATGGGATTAAGTGGATTAATCCTAACCATTGGTCCCATAGGGTATAAATACCCTATTTTTCAAGTATAGTTATCTGTAACACAACCAATCATTCTTTTTTCTCTTTCGCTCTTTGTTCTTCATCTCACAATAAACAATTTCATCAAATTGGTTAAGGTAACCTATGTTTAACTAGATAATTCAAAGTGCTTTTGTGTTTCTACTGTAACTAAGTTGTGTATGTGTTTTTATGCTAGTTTTTCTACTTTGATTGTGGGAAAAAGAGGAGAAAGGGGTTGAAACAAGAAGGAGAAAGGCCACAGGGATGGTTATTTTAGAAGAGTACTACAACCAAAAAGAATTTATGCTCATTAATTCATTATATGCATGAACAAATTTAGATTTTCTCATTGAATTTCTACTTAAATTATGCATTTAGGTTTTTTGCTATATTATGGCTATAATTGATGAAAATTGAGTGAAATTTATATGTAATTGTACATGCAAATTGAGAGAAAATGTGTTAGAATGCTTATGGTTTAAACTAGATTTAATTTGGAAGTGATTTAGTATAAAGTTGGGTGTTTTTTTTCTACTGATCTTTGTAAAATATTACGTGATTCTTTGCAAAAAAAATAGGCTTTATGGCCATGACCTTGTGATCCCTCCAGGCCAGAATCCTAAAATGTTTTTGCAAACCATTTTCCATTGAACTTCTATAATGTTTTTCTACTATATAGCAACATAAAATGGATGAAATTTGCCTTGTTTGAGTATGAGTTGTGGGTTCAAAATTGAATGTATGAGAAGAAAAATATGTGCTAATTATAAACTAAATGGACCTAATTTGCCTATATACACATACCATATGACCTAATAAGCCTATATTAATAGGATGGTTAGTAATATAAATTGCTAGGTTCAACATAATGTAATGAGACATGAGAAGTAGATTATATGCTATATGATTAACTATGCAAATGAGTTGAGTTATGATACGCATCATGTGGAGGCATAATGCATGATGAAGTTATACCCAAGTGTGTGTAGTGTGAAGGTCTAAAACAAAGTTATAAACAATATGACCTAAGAAACATTATAAGTAGAACATGTAATTAAATAACCCTAACTTAGTAGTAGAAAATGAGAATATTTGCATGATAAATTGGTAATAACTAAATTATGCCCATGTATGGCTAGGCTACTACAAGCATTGGGATAGATTGGCATGTCAATAGGGTCTTTTAGTAGTATTGCATCATATGTAATGTGGTGATTACAACCACGTAAGGTTAGTGACCACTATACATTATGTGAGGCTCTTTAAAGCATATGTGGCTTTTTAGAGCAATTATGTTTACGAAAATAACTATTGATTATGAGCTCATACCATGAGTGGTATTACGGATGCAACTATATAAGTTCAGGGACCATTGCATTTCATGTGTGATACCTGTTATCCAGTTTATATTAGTTAAGTGGTAAATTGGGCTAATTTAAATAAGTAAACTAATCTAAGTGAATTGAGATACTATTAGCCATTGAGATGTGAATAATTGAACATGTATGTATGAGACCTAAATGAGAATTATAATAACCTAACATGTAAGTATGAGATGTATGCTAATTAATGGCAATAATATAACTTAAGCATGTGCATGTATATTATACATGTGTGACTTATCCTATAAGTAAGTTCACGTAAGATCATGCATAGTTAAGTGCAATTTGTTGTTATAACTTTAGCATGATAAGATTGTTTATATGTGTGTGTTGGTGGTGAGGTAAACTAAAGTTGATTATACACCACTAAGCATTTCACTTAGCATGTTAGTTTTCCATACGTAGGTTATAGATAATGATTAACATAGGTGGTACTACATATAGGACATTTGCAGATGACTTGGAGCATGAATAATTCGTGATTTTTCCTTAGTTTTACCTTATAATTGACTTAAGTTGAGACATATGTAAAGATATTGAGCAAGTGATAATTTTATGTGTATGAAAATGTGATAAATGAACAGGTCAATATATGTAAAGAAATATGAATAAGTTCATGTAGTGTAACAAGTGCCTAAGGAACATAATGTGGTATTCCACCATCAAGTGACTTTAGTCAATGGGAAGAGGGGCATCATATAAGTACTTATCCTTCATATATTGTCTTTTACTCCTTTTACTAGTAAAAAGAGTATTGTTGTTGCTAATAGTGATAAACTAGATATTATTTATACCAAAGATTTCTTATTCCCTCTATCCTACACCACTACCTTATCCCTACCAAATATTTACCTTATCCCTAGTTAATTAATTATGTTCTCAATTTTTGTTTTCATAATAGTTGTCTTATTCAGGACTTGTGCACTTTAGGTACTAATAAAGCTATTGGAAATTCTAGATTTTTTTGAATTATTTATTTGCCTTATCTTCAAGTGTTAGTTTCGATAATGTTTTGCATTTATGGCATAAACAACTTAGTCACTTGAATTTTGAGAAAATTGATTTTTTGTTTTGTTCAAGATTATTAAATGCAAAATTGTGCTCTCTTTCTTCTATTGTCAAGTCGTATTCTACATGTTCTTTAAATAAAAATGTTATTATGCCTTTTATGTCTAGAACTAATACATGCATTGATCCTTTTGACATTATGCATACTAATGTCTAAGGATTTACTCTTTATACATCACGATTAAGTTTTTAGTATTTTCTTACTCTCATTGATAAACACACTCTATACTTATGGATTTAATTTTACGTAAGAAGTTAGAAGTGTTTCCCTTCTACTCATTTTTTTGAGCTATGTTTAATACTCATTTTTTTAGAAACATTAAGATATTAAGATCTAATTCCTAGGGGGGAAGGGGGTATGTTTGACAGAGACTTTGAAAATTCCTAGATTCATATAAGATTTTATAATAATACTCATGTCTTAGGACTCTATAGAAAAATGTGTAGCGAAGTAAAAAAA